>CAWUFW010019728.1:0-175667 GCA_963921515.1 Calotriton arnoldi | reverse complement strand
CCGTGTGGACTCACACATGTCCCGCGTGGAGTCCAAGTGGGATGCACTGCATGAGATGACGGCGGTGCACAGGGACATTTTACAATGCCTCCGCCAGATGAACAGCAACCAGTCCACACCTCCCTGTGTGCCAACAACATCTGGTGCCGAACAAACTGCAACTGCCACAGGGAGGGAGGAGGACTCTGGCGGAGAGTCCCCTGCACCGCAGCAGCCTGCACTTGAGGGCCCCCCCAAGAAGAGGGGTCGTCCGAGGAGGGAAAAGTGAGAGGCCGATGGCCAAGCGCAACTCCCAGGAAGCCTGAACCTGTTCTGGATGTTCGCCTTTGTGCACAGACTGTTCACCCTGTTGACGGCAACACTACTCCCACACATTGCATGGGGAGTACAAGTTGGACCAATGTGTCAGACAACTGTGGCCCCGATACTGGGGATCCTGTCTACCCGGACTTTCTATTCACCTAGGAACTTGGGATTGCAAGATTCATGTACAGCACAACCCATCCTATGCACTATTAACACAAATGTATCACAATAAACACACTAATACACCATACTTGCCTCTGTCGTGATTCCAACGTGGGTGCTGTTATGGGGATGATGAACTGCAAAATTACACTGTGTATGCGAACAGCAACAGCAAGGACAACACAGGCATGTGAGTACAGGCAACGTGACACACATGAGGGAGACACACCACCAGGGCTACACGACACATACACACCTAGGCCATCTGACTCATTGCCTACACTGATGTCGCCAGGGAAGACGGTGCAATGCACAGACACCACACCCATTCCCAGTTGTAGTCAAGTAGCCCACAGGTGCAGTAAGCAAATGGCAGTCAAATGTGTGACCACAGACAACGCACATCACAAAGTGAAGCACAGGTTTATTACACAGTTGCAACATGCCGTAACCACTACAGATGCAAGGTAACCCCACCTGGCAGCGGGCACACAGTCAACAACTGTAGACGGAAGGAAGTCCATGGGTGTGGCGCACATCACCTGTAGGGACACAACAGCTACCAGCCTGGATGTGCAATCACGTCGTCGGTGGACACAGTTGACCAAACGAATCTGAAAGTACCCTGTGAAGGACAGAAATGACACACAGTCAAAAGCAATGGAGTACAGGACAGAACAGCAAAACTCATGCACAATACATGTTACAAGATACCCACCCAGAACCAAGTTAGCATGTCAACACTGTTGGGGAGTACAGCCCACCTGTCACCACACATCGCAACACACATCCAGTCAAGTAGCCCATGGACACACTCCAACAGCACCAGAGCACCACCCACACATCATGCCAACTCACATCATTGACATGACACCTCAGGATACTCACATTCAGCTAAAGAAGTTGGTGATGAGCTGTGTGCGGACATCACCATCACCATCATCATCATCATCGTCACTGGCATCATGGTCCAGGCCAGGATCCTCCACAGGTGGCGGATGTTGGTCATTGTCATCCTGGATGAGAGGCAACTCCTTCCGCACTGCCAGGTTGTGGAGCATGCAGCAGACGATGATAATCTTGCACACTTTCGCAGGGGCATATGGGAGGGACCCTCCGGTCTTGTCCAGGCAGCGGAAGCGGCTCTTCAGGAGACCAAAGGTCCGCTCAATCACTCTCCTGGTCCGACCATGTGCCTCATTGTAGCGCATCTGGGCAGGTGTCACAGGGTTCCTGAGGGGTGTCAGCAACCACGGCATGTTGGGGTATCCCGAGTCACCTATGGACAGACAAGTGCACATTAGCTGACTTGGAAAAGTGGGCGGAATACTACAGATCAGATCACACACAATGGCACAAAGTCAGTACACACCGACAAGCCAGGCACGCTGGTTCTGCATCTGTGCCATCATCCTGGGGATGCGACTACTCCTCATCACAAAGGCATCGTGTGCTGAACCAGGGAAACGGGCACACACGTGTGTGATGGTCATGTCTGCAAGACACACCACCAGTGCATTGACCGAGTGGTAGTGCTTGCGGTTCCTGTAGGCCTGCTCCTGGGCCTGTGGTGGTACCAAAGCCACATGTGTCCCATCAATGGAGCCAATGACATGCGGCATCCTCCCCAGGGCATAAAAGTCACTCTTCACGTCAGTGAGTCGTCGCAGTCTAGGAAATAGATGTACCGGTTCAGGAAGAGCAACATTGCCGCCAAAACATCGCGGAGCACACGGCTGAACATGGTCTGTGACATCCCACCAGCAGTCGCCACAGTATGTTGGAAGGTACCAGTGGCAAAGAAGTGTAGGGCTGCCATCACCTTCACCTTGGGGGTCAGCGCTGTAGGATACGGCCGGCCAGGCTGCAAATGTGGGGACAACTGCACTGCCAAATCCTCAATCAGCTGCCTGGTGAAGCGGTACCGTCGGATGCTGTCCCGTTCCACCATCGTTGCCAGGTCTGGGAATGGCCGATGGACAGCAGGAGCCCTGCAGTGCAGAGGAGAAGTAAGCAAGATTGTCAGTCACCCCACATATGCGGCATTGAACACACTCAAGATCCCAACATACATCATTATGAGGCACAACTACATGAAGTGTGCAGTACCGGAAGGACATGTATGGTACATACATGGCCAACATCTGTCAACACGGTCCTACAGGTGGCATCAATTTGTCCCAGGTTGGCCCATTGGATATCATGAGGCCGTGTCACAGTTCCCATCTCCTGCTGCCGTGTCACAATAACCCCCACAGTGACATGTGAGGACAGATGGGCCCCAGGCACCACAGCTCAACGACAGGTACATTCCCAGGGACCCTGTAATGCCACATGGACACTGGCATTACATGGAGTATCATGTATACACCACAGCAAAACAACCATGAACCCCACAGGTAGTGGCCCCACTTGCCACGGCAGGACAGACATGGACGTCTGTGACACACACGCACAACATCAGAGTCCATGCACACACAACGTGGATGTGGAGACTGTCTCCCATTGTGCACATGAAATCAGAGACATTGTAAACACTACATGCACAAAGACTGTGGAGGACCATCACTATTGTGCCACTGGGACACCCTGGCTCAAACATACCATCCCACATGGGACTCACGGGGTATGTGACATGACATACACATACACCACTGTGAAATGTGACCATGGCACATGCACAGATATGAACAGTTGCACATCACAGTGGTCACGTACACGTAACACCCATGATCCTGTCCCCATGAACACGTGCACAGCCTGGGGGTGGCTGCCCACAGGTGACACCCACAGGACAACATGTACACCAACATACACACAATAGGAAATGCAGCCTTACATGCCTTATGATAAGGTTTGGACAGGCTGTCGTGATGTAGGTGTGCCCCTCACTCCCTGGGAGCTATCTGTGGCTGGCATATGTCCATCTGAGACAGGCATGCTGACATATGCCAGTCACATGTACAGTGATGCGTTGAACAGCAATGGACCGATCGGTGCCTCCGGCCGGCCCATTGCTTTCAATGTGTGCGGGTACGCGTTGTACCCCTGTGTGCGTTGAACAGCAATGGACCGATCGGTGCCTCAGGCCGGCCCATTGCTTTCAATGTGTGCGGGTACGCGTTGTACCCCTGTGCGCGTGGAACTGCAATGGACCGATCGGTGCCTCCGGCCGGCCCATTGCTTTCAATGTGCGCGGTACGCGTTGTACCCCTGTGCGCGTTGAACTGCAATGGACCGATCGGTGCCTCCGGCCGGCCCATTGCTTTCAATGTGTGCGGGTACGCGTTGTACCCCTGTGCGCGTTGAACAGCAATGGACCGATCGGTGCCTCCGGCCGGCCCATTGCTTTCAATGTGTGCGGGTACGCGTTGTACCCCTGTGCGCGTTGAACAGCAATGGACCGATCGGTGCCTCCGGCCGGCCCATTGCTTTCAATGTGCGCGGTACGCGTTGTACCCTGTGCGCGTTGAACTGCAATGGACCGACCGGTGCCTCCGGCCGGCCCATTGCTTTCAATGTGCGGGTACGCGTTGTACCCCTGTGCGCGTTGAACAGCAATGGACCGATCGGTGCCTCCGGCCGGCCCATTGCTTTCAATGTGTGCGGGTACGCGTTGTACCCCTGTGCGCGTTGAACTGCAATGGACCGATCGGTGCCTCCGGCCGGCCCATTGCTTTCAATGTGCGCGGCACGCGTTGTACCCTGTGCGCGTTGAACAGCAATGGACCGATCGGTGCCTCCGGCCGGCCCATTGCTTTCAATGTGTGCGGGTACGCGTTGTACCCCTGTGCGCGTTGAACAGCAATGGACCGATCGGTGCCTCCGGCCGGCCCATTGCTTTCAATGTGCGGGTACGCGTTGTACCCCTGTGCGCGTTGAACTGCAATGGACCGATCAGTGCCTCCGGCCGGCCCATTGCTTTCAATGTGCGCGGTACGCGTTGTACCCCTGTACGCGTTGAACAGCAATGGACCGATCGGTGCCTCCGGCCGGCCCATTGCTTTCAATGTGCGGGTACGCGTTGTACCCCTGTGCGCGTTGAACAGCAATGGACCGATCGGTGCCTCCGGCCGGCCCATTGCTTTCAATGTGTGCGGGTACGCGTTGTACCCCTGTGCACGTTGTACCGCAATGGACCGATCGGTGCGCACCCATTGACAATGGGCTTGCCTGGCAACGGACGCGTTTTCGAATTTCGAACGAGTCAATTGCTGGAAAATCAGTTGGTCACCCACAACAATGTTGCAAAATCATGTATGTCATGAAGTTGAAGATTTGAAGGATGCTGTGGGCGTGTTTTGGTGCTGCTATTCCATGGATTGGCCAGATTCAGAAGATGCAAACGACTTGGACCTATCACTTTGGACACAAGGGACAGTATCTGCCTCTCCAGCACATATATATTGCTGGCTGTTCCCCTGAGAGCCCACTTGCCTGCACTACATGCTCCAAGACGACATCTGCCACTGCACTGCTGCTGTCTCTGCCCCTCTGGACCCTGCAATGGCACGTACTGTGGAGAGAGCCCCAGCCTTCAGCCTTGAAGAGAACCAGGCCCTGCTGGACAGCCTACTTCCACAGTACAGCAAGCTGTATGGGACACCAGGGGAGCAGGTGAGTGTTCTGTGCACTGCCTTTCTGAATGTGCATTTTGTGTGACTAGCAAGGCTGAGAGTCTGCACGCCACTGGCTAGCAGGCTCACTGAGTAGTTGTCACCCCCATAGTGTGTAGTGACTTGCACTGGACAGGTATGGTGCAGTGACAGTGCATTTGAACATGGTTTTACTTCCCATGCAATGATACCATGTAGTGACGTCTGGCAAACTGTCCATGGTCAGCTTTGCACTGCCTGTGTACATCATGTGCCCCTGTGTTTGAGACATGTATATACGACTGTGTCATGCACGGATATGTTGCATGTGTGGTAATGGCCTTTTCACTTTGTCATCCTCACAGGTTAATGCCCATCGGAAGCAGGAAATCTGGAAGGACATCGTCCGGGCTGTCCGGTCCGTGGGGGTCTACAAGCGCCGGATCCGCAACTGCCAGAAGAGGTGGCAGGACCTTCGGGGCTGGACCCGGAGGATTGCACGGGTCCAGCTGAAGCTGTCGCCTCCTCGCAGGAGGGGCGGAACACGGACCCTGACCCCCCACATGCTCCAGATCCTGGCGGTGGTCTTTCCAGACCTGGATGGGCAGCTGAAGGCCAGACAGCAGCAAGGAGGGGGTGAGTCAAAGACTGCACTGTGAACTCTGTATTACATGCTTTGTGCCCTCCTCTGGCCTGGTTCAACTGCCACAGTGCAGCAGTCATGTTGTCCAGGAGCCATGTCCCTCTATTGTGCACTGCCCACTGCTCATCTGATACCCAGGTGTGGCCCTTACAGTCAGGGAATTGTGTCACTTGGGACTGTGTCCTTGCAGTTTGCTTCACTAAAGGTGGGGGACAGCATCTGTTTCCCTGACTCTGTTGTGGGCATCATGGGTGGGTCCATTGTTCACACAACGCCTGGGTTTGGACATGTGATCTGCGTGTTGCTTTGATATGTGGTCCACTTGCTGAGCTGAGCCACCACATGTGCCTGGGGTATGTGGCACACGCCCATGCAGTGGGTGGGAACAATGTTTGTGCCCCAGGAGTGTGCAGATTACGTGTGTCACACATACATAGCCAGCTATCCACTGTCCAGGGCACATCCCTCATTCATGTGGAGCAGGACAGTCATGCCTACTCCAGGCCATGCAATGCACTCTGTACTCCCACTCCCGTGTATCAGCTGACACATTGTGCACAGTGATTTGACCCCTCCGGTGTCTGCCTCTGTGTCAGTGTGCTGTGGATTAGTTGCCAGGACTGCTGTGGTGTTTCTTGGTAGGGGCTCAGCATGCCCCTGGAGATGTGACCATAGGAGACGATACTTGTGTGTCACATAGGTGTTTGATCAGCTGCCCGTGCAGACTGGGGTATGCGAATGTGATGTTCAGGCAGCTGTTCCCCATTCACAGCAAATTGTGAGGGGCTCAGGTTCAGAGGGTAGTGTCACAGGTCTCCCATATGTCCAATAGGTGTGACCTGGACAGATGAGGGTTGAGATGATGTGTTGTGTGGGGGTTGTACATGTGCACTTGTGCAGCTCCAGGACTTGCATTCCCCATGACCTACTATTGTGACACAGTGCATAGTGTTGTTGTCTGGCTGCCAAGTCATACATCACTGAGACAGTGATGTTTGACTTAACTGTCATGCCTCTGCCATGGCATGTGTCAACTTATTTGTGATCCTGCAGGGGAGTGACATGTGCTACATGCACACCATAGTGGCGCTGGCTATCAGGACATGGGTGCATCATGGTGTCTGTCGCTGGTATGCATCACATGCATTTCCTATTTGACTCTGGGCATCCCTTTCATCCGGAAACCTGTACTGACTCAGTGGCAAGAGCTGTGATGTGTCCACACCGTGTCCTCTGCACTGTCCAACTACTGTGTACTTGGTGCATGTGTCCACACTGGGGTGTTGCAATCCAACAGACACCAGACAGATGGGTGCAAGGCCATGTGGGATGTGAGTGCCATGCTTGGCATCAGACTGACAATTGGCTTCTCCTGTTCAGTTAGGGCACTTTTAGCAATGTACAACTAATGATGCCAGGGCTTGCTCTGTGATGTGCTGTGCTCACAGTGGTGTGTGCGTTTGGTGCAGGTGACTGATGTCTGTCTGTTTCCCCATTGTTTGCAGATACATCCACGGCCACGGAAGGGGACAGCTCCACGGACCAGGAGGAGCCAGAGAGCCAGACTGGGTCAGCAGCCGAGGAGTGGTCGGAGGGACCCAGAGGCACGGAGGGCGAGGGAGCCACACCGAGGAATCCTCAGCACCATCCACCTCAGCTGAGGACCAGAGCAACTCGGAGGATGACTCCCTTGTGGAGGCGGGTGTCAGCAGCCACCACACCCCAGCTAGTGTTGCTGTCCCCGCCACCACCAGCACCACCACCGCCCTCCCATCGGCTCCCATTCCCCAGGTCCGTGGAGGCTCCCATGTTCAGGAGCGTGTCTCCTTTGGCCCAGGCACCGCACCCCTGCCCCTGTGTCCCCTGCTGCCCTGAGTGAGGAGTCTGTGTACCTCCTTCGCCAGCTCCATGTAGGGCAGACAGCCATGCTGAGTGTCCTCCATGCGCACACCGCACTGTTGACTCAGCTGGTGTCGTTCATGGAGGGCATCTCATCGGGCATGTCTGACCTACAGAGGGGCAACAGGTCCATGGACTCCTCCCTGACGGCAGCAGTGTCCCTCCTCAGACAGTCCCTCACCCCTCCTGCCTCTGCTCCATCCACACTCCCCAGCACCTTGCCCGTCCCAAGCACACACACACCGGCACAGGCACACACCAGCACACACACATCCAGCACACAGACACACACGCCACAAACTAAACGCACACGCACGCACAGTCAGGGGACTGAAACCAGACTCACAGGGGATGGGGCCCTGGTACACACACACGCATCCACGGGCACTGCGCAGTCCTCAGTTGCCTCTCCCTCCAAAGCACCCTCCCTTGCCTCACCTGCAACCCCAAAGACCCAGCGCCTCTTCCTCAGTGACCTCGGCCTCTTCCCCTCCGATCCAGCTGCCCCAGCATCCAGGGGGAAGAGGAAGCCCCCCACACGGAGCAGAGTGCCCCTCGCCCCCGGACACCCTCCCCCAGGCGCAGACAGACTGAGGCCCCCACCCGCAAGTCCCCCGGAGTGGTAAGAGCAAGACCCCGCCGCCGCCCTGCAGCTCAAGCACCAGGTCACCTTCCTCCATCCCTCAGGCCCCCACTCCACAGGTGCCCCCTCCACACCCTGCCCCAGGTTCCCCCACCCACAGATATACCATCCCCAAGAGGCTCCGGCCTTCTCCCCTGCCACTTGCTCTCCCGGCACCACACCCCCGCTGCGCTTGTCTGTGCCACTGATGTGGTGAGGGTGTCCTCCCCTCTGTCCAGCCCACCTTGCCTGTTCCCCATTCTCCTCCCCTGGTGGTAGGCACTGCAGTGGAGTCCACTACCACCCTGTCTGACTTGGGCACTGCAGTGGCGGACCTGTCCACTCCATCTGCAGGGTCCACTGCAGTCGTGCCGGCACCCACAACATCTGAGCCATGCCCCCCAGTTGTGCCGGCACACACCATGTCAGACACCTCCACTGCAGTTGTCAGTGGCTCTCCAGCACCCACCACCCCTTCCCTGCTTCCTCCTGGTGAGCCCTGATCCTGTCCCTGCGGTGCCTGGCCTACCCCCCGGTTGACCCTCCTAGTGGATTGTCCCTGGTTTTGTGCAGGCATGTGTAGGGTGGCATCTGCCACTGTCACCCACTTGTGACTTTGTTGATGGACTGGCCATTGGCCTTTGTTTATGTTCTACCGGACTTCTACTTTTAATGCCACATATGCTGAATAAAGCAACTTTCTGTTCTCTAGTGCTTTTGCTTCTGATGTACATGATGTTGATGATGCTAACAATGCCCTTGCTGCAGTGATGGTGATATTTGGTCTCATGATAATGAAGTGTTACTGTGCAGGAACCCATGTGGTCCAGGGGTTATGTGTCCTATCCTGTGGTGTATCCATGTCATCCATAGCAGCATCTGAGGGTGTCATGTGTTCAGTATTTGGCAATGAGATTTCCTACTTAGATTGGCAACTTCACATCTGTGGCTTCCACCCCTGCACATCTGTTGTGCCTGCCATTGTTCTATTCGCTCTACTTCCCTGACCGTGTGGCCATCTCCAGTGAACATGCAGGTTTGGGCATCAATGGGGAAGGACTCATCTGTGTTGTCAGTGCAACATTGCTATACAAGTGTGTTGGATCTGTGCTGATGATTCCGTTGGCACTTCCATGACCAGGCTGATGGGACGGGAGCCCTCATTTGTTGCTAATTGTTGATTGTGTGTCCCATTGCTGCCATGGTATGGTATCTGTTCGCCTCACATCTGCAGTCTCCACAGGGTATCTGCATGTGTGTGCCCATTGGTGCAAATATGTGGGTCTGCATTCGGATGATCACTTCTGTCATTGTGTCATTGATGATTGTTGACGGTGTCAGCCCCCATGGGTGTTGTTTGTCTGCACATGGCCAAAGTTATGTTTTATTTGCACTGCAGGATTTGGCTCCCCCAATTTATGTTGCAATGGGACACATACACTACTTTGCCACTGATGTGTTTGTTGTTCTGTGACCAGGAATCATCCATGCAGTTTGGCAGTTGCACCTCTTACTTTGTCAACACTTGCCTTTTGGTAACTGTGATGATGGGGGTTTGGACCCCATTGCCACAATGTTCAAGATGTGCTGCAGCTATGGACCCCACACTTGCCTTTTGGTCACTGTGATGATGGGGGTTTGGACCCCATTGCCACAATGTTCAAAATGTGCTTCAGCTATGGACCCCACACTTACATTTTGGTCACTGTGATGATGGGGGTTTGGACCCCATTGCCACAATGTTCAAAATGTGCTTCAGCTATGGACCCCACACTTACATTTTGGTCACTGTGATGATGGGGGTTTGGACCCCATTGCCACAATGGTCATGGCCTGCTTGCATTGTGGGTGCCACACACATATATGTGTGGCACATGTGCTAGGGGGTCACATTGTATGTTCAAAGTCATGTTCGGTGTTGTAGGCATTTGACACAGTCTACACACGCTTGTCATGGTGTTGGGGGATGTCTTCTTCTTGCATTCCCTAGTTTGTGGTGTGCTGGTTGTGTCATGCATTGTCCATCCTATGAGTGGGGGTGGTAGTAGTGGTAGGCATCCTGCCCCCTGGCTAAGGGTGGTGGTAGGCATCCAGCCCCCCTGGGTGAGGGTGGTAGTAGTGGTAGGCATCCTGCCCCCCTGGGTGAGGGTGGTAGTAGTGGTAGGCATCCTGCCCCCTGGGTGATGGTGGTAGTAGTGGTAGGCATCCTGCCCCCTGTGTAAGGGTGGTAGTAGTGGTAGGCATCCTGCCCCCCTGGGTGAGGGTGGTAGTAGTGGTGGGCATCCTGCCCCCCTGGCTAAGGGTGGTAGTAGTGGTAGGCATCCTGCCCCCCTGGGTGAGGGTGGTAGTAGTGGTAGGCATCCTGCCCCCCTGGGTGAGGGTGGTAGTAGTGGTGGGCATCCTGCCCCCTGGGTAAGGGTGGTAGTAGTGGTAGGCATCCTGCCCCCTGGGTAAGGGTGGTAGTAGTGGTAGGCATCCTGCCCCCCTGGGTGATGGTGGTAGTAGTGGTAGGCATCCTGCCCCCTGTGTAAGGGTGGTAGTAGTGGTAGGCATCCTGCCCCCCTGGGTGAGGGTGGTAGTAGTGGTGGGCATCCTGCCCCCCTGGCTAAGGGTGGTAGTAGTGGTAGGCATCCTGCCCCCCTGGGTGAGGGTGGTAGTAGTGGTAGGCATCCTGCCCCCTGGGTAAGGGTGGTAGTAGTGGTAGGCATCCTGCCCCCCTGGGTGATGGTGGTAGTAGTGGTAGGCATCCTGCCCCCCTGTGTAAGGGTGGTAGTAGTGGTAGGCATCCTGCCCCCCTGGGTGAGGGTGGTAGTAGTGGTGGGCATCCTGCCCCCCTGGCTAAGGGTGGTAGTAGTGGTAGGCATCCTGCCCCCTGGGTGAGGGTGGTAGTAGTGGTAGGCATCCTGCCCCCCTGGGTGAGGGTGGTAGTAGTGGTAGGCATCCTGCCCCCTGGCTAAGGGTGGTAGTAGTGGTAGGCATCCTGCCCCCCTGGGTGAGGGTGGTAGTAGTGGTGGGCATCCTGCCCCCCTGGCTAAGGGTGGTAGTAGTGGTAGGCATCCTGCCCCCTGGGTGAGGGTGGTAGTAGTGGTGGGCATCCTGCCCCCCTGGGTAAGGGTGGTAGTAGTGGTAGGCATCCTGCCCCCCTGGGTAAGGGTGGTAGTAGTGGTAGGCATCCTGCCCCCCTGGGTGATGGTGGTAGTAGTGGTAGGCATCCTGCCCCCCTGTGTAAGGGTGGTAGTAGTGGTAGGCATCCTGCCCCCCTGGGTGAGGGTGGTAGCAGTGGTGGGCATCCTGCCCCCCTGGCTAAGGGTGGTAGTAGTGGTAGGCATCCTGCCCCCTGGGTGATGGTGGTAGTAGTGGTAGGCATCCTGCCCCCTGGGTGATGGTGGTAGTAGTGGTAGGCATCCTGCCCCCCTGGGTGAGGGTGGTAGTAGTGGTAGGCATCCTGCCCCCCTGGGTGAGGGTGGTAGTAGTGGTAGGCATCCTGCCCCCCTGGCTAAGGGTGGTAGTAGTGGTAGGCATCCTGCCCCCCTGGGTGAGGGTGGTAGTAGTGGTGGGCATCCTGCCCCCTGGCTAAGGGTGGTAGTAGTGGTAGGCATCCTGCCCCCCTGGCTGAGGGTGGTAGTAGTGGTGGGCATCCTGCCCCCCCTGGCTAAGGGTGGTGGTAGGCATCCAGCCCCCCCTGGGTGAGGGTGGTAGTAGTGGTAGGCATCCTGCCCCCCCTGGGTGAGGGTGGTAGTAGTGGTGGGCATCCTGCCCCCCTGGGTGAGGGTGGTAGTAGTGGTAGGCATCCTGCCCCCCCTGGGTGAGGGTGGTTGTGGTGGTGGGCATCATGCCACCCCTGGGTGAGGGTGGTAGTGGTGGTAGGCATCATGCCACCCCTGGGTAGGGGTGGTGGTGCGCATTCAGGCCCCTGTGTGCATATGTGGCATTGGTGATGGGCATCCCGCCCCTATGGTGCTGCTGTTGCTGGTGTAAGTATATTCAGCATCCCCGTGTGTGTGTGTGATGTGTCGTGTACGTGTTGTATGTGTTTTGTGGTTGGTGTCTGGCTTACCTTCTGCGCCGTACGCGTCCGTGCCTGTTCCGGTAGTAAATGTAGAATATTGGTATGATCGGGACGAAGGGATTCATGGTTGGTTCGTGTCGTTCGTCCTTCTCGTTGCTTCGCGTCGTCCTCGTCGCTTCGCCTCGTCCTCGTTGCTGGCGTGTTCGCCTCGTAGCCGTGGATCGTGTTGTGGCGCGAATCGGAGCTTATGTGCTCCTCTCCCGGATGCTTTGACGTGCCGTGCGTAGCGACGGGTTCGGCGCGTACGGAAAGCGCATCGTACTTGTCCGGCCGGACGGGGCTGCATTTTTCCTTCCGTGCGACTCGATTCAGCGTTTCCGGATTCGCCTCGGTCGGAGAACAGGACCTGGTTTGGGTGAGTACGGCTCGGCCGGATTTTTTGCTGTTGTGCGCATCGTACTTGCTCGTTCGGTGTACTGTACGGATCGGTCGGGAAACAGGCTTTCGCATGGCTTTTTTCCCGACCGAATGGTATTGGGTGCGCCTCCGACCGAGATCGGAATCGGCCCCTAACTTGGGTTATCATGCAAACCATGGTAGCTCATCGCTCCAGAACCAACAAGGTATACACCCAGGTATACACCCAGATGGGGTGCTAGATAGCAGAGTCCTATCTCGAAATCAGACTCAGAGTTACACCACTCAAGGGGAATTTCAGGGGGAACAGGGGGGATACAAACCCCCCCATAAGTTTAATCTCCAACTCCCCCCAGCGGCATGTCCCTATGTAATGATTTTGGTAAATGTCCCCTCTTTGAAAATTAATCAAATGGAAACTACTCAACAATTAATTAATAAAGCCATGTATTGGTTATCCACATCTGCTATGAACTCTGAAGGATTAAATATAGGCAATCAAATTAACATGGCTAGAAGAGTACCATGGGTGGGAAATATTCCAAAGTCAATTGGGGAGATTGTGTAGTAATTAACTTTAAGAGACAGCACTATGTGAAATACCTTTTGGGTATAATCCCTAATTTTCCGGTGGCGCCTACACAAATTTTTGCTGTACCTTTGGATTTTTTCTACAGACCTTTGGGGTCACAACAAACGATGAAGACTAGGTTGAGCTATACTCTGGGACCTGCTGTTCCCCCTGTTGCTATTCAAGTTGTACCACCCCCCCCTGTTAGAGAAGCAAATGCCTTAGATCTGACAAATAGGTTTGCGTCTTTGGAGGATTTGGAGGCATGCGGAAGATGAGGAGTTTGTGCTCCCTATGACACATCAGGAGATGACCCACACTAGAGTAGGTCACTTACAGGTCGAAGAAGGGGATAATATAAAAGTATTGGTTTGGAATATAGCGGAGCTTAGATCTAAGAAGGATAATGCAGACTGGTTAACAATATTAAATGGATATGACATAGTGTGCATCCAGGAAATGTGGGAGGTGGGTACTGTGTTCTATGATGGGTTCCGTACATTTAACACCCCCGCAATTCCATCTCGGTCTGGAGCGAGAGGCGGTATAGTAACGTTGATAAAGAATACTTTAGCTATAAAAATAATTGACTTAAATGTGCAGTCACCATATTATCATCTACTAGTTTTTAGTGGGGTTAGTCAAGCAGATGCTTTGTTAGTAAATTTTTATAATAATTTTTTTGAAGGTAATATGGCAGATGTAATACGTTCTCTTGAATATGAAATAGAAAAAGCTATAGGCAACCACCGCAAACATTTGCACATATTATGGGTGGGTGATTTTAATTGCCATAGCTGCCCAAAAATTGTAAGGCCAGTTTGTGGAATAGTTGGTGAGGACGGGGTTACACCATATCATTTTATACATCATGAATATGGGGAGGAATTAAATAGGCTTATGGTAACTAGGAATTTGGAGATTTGTAACCCTGTAGAGGAAGAAACGGGCACTTTGATAAAAACTTTTGGGGATCCCAGGAACGGCTCAACGCTTGACTATCTTTTAGTGGAAACTCCTTTTAAGAAATTTTTATATCAGGTGGGGACCTTTGTTTCAAATCTTAGTGATCATGTCGCTTTAACTTTTATTTTGGAATGGAAGGGCTGTTTTAGTAGCAATATCAAAAAAGTTGTGACACCAAGAATAGTTAGGAAAAATGGTATAGTGCTTAAATGGGCTAAAATAAATAAAGATACACTAATCCCCAAAGTAATCTGTCTTACCCAAGAAGAAATTGATACATGCCTTGATCTGCAGGGAGAACCACAAGGTATAGTGAAAGCTTTTGCTACTTTGCTGAATGTGGTGGAGGATAACTTAAAATCTAACCTAAAGGCAAGTGTAGGAAAAACCCCACGTTGGTTTGATAGGACCTGCACAAAATCTTTGAATAGACTCCTTAATGCATTAAAGGAAAATCCAAGAAATAAAGCTTTGGTGAGCCTCTTGCGAGGCGAATATAAAAAATGTAGACAGATAAGACTGGCGGCCCTAAAAGAAGAGGCATGGGAAAAATTGCGGGTAGCTTCCCTCCTAAAAAGTTCTAAAGAGTTTTGGGGGATAGTTAACTCCCCATTTTTGTGTGAAGACTCAGATTTTTCTATAAGTACGCACGTGGGAGAGGAAGCCTGGGTGGATCATTATACTGCAATATTTGATTCGGTAAAACCGAATGATGAGTATTCATCTAGCTCTAAAATAAATACACCGATTATTTTCTCAATGATAGAGGTGGAAAAGGGAATAAAACAGTGTAGTAGTGCCAAGGCTCCGGGCCCCGACGGCGCCCCAATTGATTTTTTCTTTGAACCATTGTAACTCTGGATTCCTTTTTTAACAAATGTTTTAAATGCTATTGCAAAAGGTCCAATACCGGCTTCATGGAAAACAACGGTAATTGTACCAATTTTTAAAAAAGGAGATAAAGCATTGCCAAAGAACTATCGGCCTATTTCACTAATAGACGGCACCTGCAAATTAATGGGTTGTCTGGTTTTAAATAGAATTGAGGAATGGGCAGCAGACAAAAATATTTTAATTTCCACTCAATATGGTTTTAAAAAAGGGATGGGGACATTAGATCAATGTCTAAATTTAAACCTAATTGCGGCAAAATATACAAAAGCAAAAGAGGGTAACATATTCATGGCGTTTATGGATCTCTCCGCCGCTTTTGATTCAGTTTCACATGGGAAATTATGGTTTATTTGAAAAGAAATGGGTGTGGAGGCAAACATTATCTCCTTTATTAGACAGTTATATTCCCAGTCCACAGCTTGTGTAAGATATGGATCCCAGGGAGAATGCACAAGGGCCTTTCCAATTCACCGGGGGGTTAGGCAAGGCTGTGTCTTAGCCCCCCTTTTATTTTCTATGTACACAAATGGGGTAGAGTTAGCAGTAAATGCAAATGTTATCGATGTACCTAGAGTAAATAAAAAACAGCTACCCATACTACTTTACGCAGATGATGCCGTTCTGGTGGCAAGAACTGGCATAGCCTTACAAAAATTAATAAATAATTATGTATCTTATATGTCGGGCTTAGATTTACAAGTAAACGAGACTAAAACATTTGTTTTAGTAGTAGGGAAACAGCCAAAGAAATTACCAATTTTTTATATTGCCTCACGGAAAATTGAAATAACTAAAACCTTTTCATATCTGGGGGTACTTTTTAATAGTGAAGGGACCTGGAAGGACATGGTTCTGAATAGATGTAATGCCTTGGAAAAAAATACTATGGCTATTTGTTCTTTTACAAGGAAATTGGGCACTAAGCCTGTAGAACCCATCAAAAAATTTATGGCGCCAGAGCTGTTGCTTCTGCCACATATGGCGCAGGTATTTGGGGTGTAGCTAATACTGACTTATTACAAAAAAAGGAAGATTTGTTCTTTAAAAAGTTATTTGCTATCCCCAAAGGGGATATTGTGCACCAAGAATTACAAGTCCCTTTCATTTCCGATTTGACGTTTTTAGCCCCAGTTTTACTTTGGTATTCGATTTGGAAGAGAGATTCAGTGGGGCTTACACAAGGCATTATCTATGATTGTATGCAGCTTGATAAAGCAAATCTAGTCCCTTGGCTGTGTTATGTTAAAAACACACTGACGAAGTTGGGTTTAGAGGCCCTGTATTTAAATCCATCTGCCTGTAGGGGTACACCAAAAAGCATAATCAAAGTACGAGCTAAAGAACTTAGAGAAAAAGAAAGATATAATTTAAATGGGGCCAAACCTACAGTAGCACTATATCTAACCCTACCGTGTATTCTAGGAGAAATGAATTCATATTTGACAACTGTAACAAATCCACGACATAGATTTATACTGTTAAGATTTAGATTAAATTGTATTCCCTGTTTGCTAGGTTATCCATCAGGGACTTATTCAGTAAATGAACTTTCAGTTTGTCCCTGTGATAAAATATCTATACAATCTACATTACATCTGTTATTTTTCTGCAAATTTTATTCATGTATTCGGAAAAAGTATATTCGCCCGCTGCTGTTAAAATATCATTTTATTCAATGTCGACCTGCCCTGTTTTTCCTTCAAATGCTCCCCAATCCATATGTTAATTATTGTGTAGCATCGTACTTATGTTCGGCTTTATCAAAAAGGAGGTTAGCGAGGTATTAGACTGGCCGTAATTTTAAAACTGCACTAATTAGCACTTTAAAATAACTGTTTGGGTGGAGTTTATTCTGATAAGAATTTAAAATATTTTTAGATTTTAGATATTTGTTATTGTAATGTATTTTATTAACTAAATGGTATTGTTCATAAGAGGCACTGTGAGCACTTTAAGCACTATGCACTTTACTGATGATTCAGTTTGAAAAACATAATGGATGGTATTACTATTTTAAATGGTTCCTATCTGGTTTTTTAATTGTCTGTACATTTATGTCATTTTTAACTATACTGCCTGTGATGTATGATTTGTATACTTTTATGATCTTATCAATTAAGGTCGAATAAAGTTATTAACCAACCAACCAACCAACTATTTAAACAAAATGATGTTAGTGAAAATTTAATGCACAATTTTTTTTGCCGCACAAATATTAGGCAGTATGAACCTTGATTTTATTGCTTAACATTGTTGATGTTGCTTTTGAAAAGTTTTGTTCTTATTTTTTACCTAGAAATGAATAATCGTTAGGTTGTTATACACAAGAGTTATTTGCAAAGCTTACCTTTTTAAGTGTTGTTTTTTGTTGCTTCAGGAATTTCTGATGTCCTGTGTTGGTTGTTTTCTGTTCTGAGGCCATGTTTCAAATTGGATTTTATTGCTGTTTTGTTAGTTCTGGAAAAAAATAATTGTAATTAAGGATTATTTTTGCGTGTTTTTGATATTTTCTATTACCCTGCAATTTAAAAAAATAGTGCTTTGGAATGGTTGTGCAGTTTAAAGTTTGGCTTGCTTTTTTGGGGACATTTTGCTTTGGTTTGACTGATGTGTTTTTTCTGGAGCTTTTAAAACTTTATTGAAAAAAACATATGGCTAATTCTTTACCTTGGAAAGTTGGTTTTCTTCTAAGGGGCTGTTTTTAATTTGTAGTTGGATGTTTTCTGTATGGAATGTTCGTAGTCAATTAATCCTTGTCTTTTGTTTCAGTTGGAGGGCGTGTCCACCTCTGCTGGTGTTTTTTAATCTTTTTACTGTTGAGAAAATTAAATGATTTAAAAATGTTTTATACTTTGTTTTTCACATATTGTACATAAACATGCTAATTTAACAATTTTAGTCATTTAGGGGCCGATTAGGATGGCGGGCGTCGCCCGCCATCCCAGTGGTAACGGGGCCGGCCGCCAGACATGCAGCGGTCCCGCAGCCCTGATTAGGATGCGACCGCCACTCTGGTGGTCGTATTCTGCATTTTAACATTGCTGCGGGTGCTGCTTTACAGCAGCACCCGCCGCAGTGTCAAAATGACATGTTGTGCATTTCCATGTAGCAACATGGCAGGCACCGCGCGGTGCCTGCCACCTTGTGCATGGAAATGGAGGGGGGTACCATGGGTACCCCCCAAGTGCACCCCCCTTCCCCCCACCCCCCCGGGGGCCCCGTAATGGGCCCCCAAAGCAAATCGCCTCCAGCCTTTCCATGCCGGCATCGCCGCCATGGAAAGGCCAAACACCGCACGCATCCTAATATGGATGGCGGTGCCTGCTAGGCACTGCCACCTTATCAGGGGCCAAGTCGGCCCGGCCGGAATGATTGTCGACCGGCGGGAAAGCGGCGGACGCACTTTGCGTCCGCCACGATACCCCCGCCATTATAATAAGGTGGGGGGTATTACTCGTTACGATGTCGGCGGTGGCGAACGTTACGACACCATAATGACCCCCTTAGTCTTTTTATTGAGGTACTACAACTTTGCATTCATTCCCATCCAATACTTTCCCTGAGGCAGGCAGATGTCTGAGTAGGAATAGTAAATTTGCCCTCACCACCATCCAGCACTTTCCCTGAGGCAAACCCAGGTCGGAGTTGGAATAGTAATTTTGCTCCCACCACCATCCAGCACTTTCCCTGAGGCAAACACAGGTCGGAGTAGGAATAATTAATTGGCCCTTACCACCATCCAGCACTTTCCCTGAGGCATGCACCTGTCGGAGTAGGAATAGTAAATTTGCCCGCACCACCATCCAGCACTTTCCCTGAGGCAAACACAGGTCGGAGTAGGAATAGCAAATTTGCCCTCACCACCATCTAGCACTTTCCCTGAGGCAAACCCAGGTCGGAGTTGAAATAGTAATTTTGCCCCACCACCATCCAGCACTTTCCCTGAGGCAAACACAGGTCGGAGTAGGAATAGTAAATTTGCCCTCACCACCATCTAGCACTTTCCCTGAGGCAAACCCAGGTCGGAGTTGAAATAGTAATTTTGCCCCCATCATCATTTAGCACTTTCCCTGAGCAAACACATTTCGGACTTGAAATAGTTATTTAGCCCCAAACACCACCCAGCACTTTCCCTGAGGCACACACAGGTCGGAGTAGGAATAGTAAATTTGCCCTCATCACCATCTAGCACATTTTCCCTGAGGCAAACACAGGTCAGAGTTGGAATAGTAATTTTGCCCCCCACCACCATCCAGCACTTTCACTGAGGCAAACCCAGGTCGGAGTTGGAATAGTAATTTTGCCCACACCACCATCCAGTACTTTCCCTGAAGCAAACACAGGTTGGAGTAGGAATAGTAAATTTGCCCCCACCACCATCCAGCACTTTCCCTGAGGAAAACCCAGGTCGGAGTTGGAATAGTAATTTTGCCCCACCACCATCCAGCACTTTCCCTGAGGCAAACACAGGTTGGAGTGGGAATAGTAAATTTGCCCCCACCACCATCCAGCACTTTCCCAGAGGCAAACCCTGGTTGGAGTTGAAATAGTAATTTTGCCCCCACCACCATCCAGCACTTTCCCTTAGGCACACACAGGTCCACCACCATCCAGCACTTTCCCTGAGCCAAACACAGGTTGGAGTAGGAATAGTAAATTTGCCCCCACCACAATCCAGCACTTTCCCAGAGGCAAACCCTGGTCGGAGTTGAAATAGTAATTTTGCCCCCACCACCATCCAGCACTTTCCCTGAGGCACACACAGGTCGGAGTAGGAATAGTAAATTTGCCCTCACCACCATCTAGCACTTTCCCTAAGGCAAACACAGGTCAGAGTTGGAATAGTAATTTTGCCCCAACACCATCCAGCACTTTCCCTGAGGCAAACACAGGTCGGAGTAGGAATAGTAAATTTGCCCTCACCACTATCCAGCACTTTCCCTGAGGCAAACACAGGACGGAGTTGGAATAGTAAATTTGCACCCATCATCATTTAGCACTTTCCCTGAGGCAAACACATTTCGGACTTGAAATAGTTATTTAGCCCCCACCACCATCCAGCACTTTCCCTGAGGCAAACACAGGTCGGAGTTGGAATAATACATTTGCCCCATCACCATCCAGCACTTTCCCTGAGGCAAACACATTTCGGAGTTGGCATAGTTATTTTGCCCCCACCACCATCCAGCACTTTTCCTGAGGCAAACACAGGTCGGAGTAGGAATAGTAAATTTGCCCTCAACATCATCCAGCACTTTCCCTGAGGCAAACACAGGTTGGAGTAGGAAGAGTAAATATGCCCACACCACCATCCAGTACTTTCACTGAAGCAAACACAGGTCAGAGTAGGAATAGTAAATTTGCCCCCACCACCATCCAGCACTTTCCCTGAGGCAAACTTAGGTCGAAGTAGGAATAGTAAATTTGCCCCTACCACCATCCAGCACTTTCCCTGAGGCAAGCACCTGTCGGAGTAGGAATAGTAAATGTGCCCCCACCACCATCCAGCCCTTTTCATGAGGCAAACACAGGTCGGAGTAGGAATAGTAAATTTATCCTCACCACCATCCCACACTTTCCATGAGGCAAACACAGGTCGGAGTTGGAATAGTAAATTTGCACCCACCACCATCCCACACTTTCCCAGACTTAAACACAGGTAGGAGTTGGAATAGTAAATGCACCACAACACTATCCTTTTTTTCAGTGGAAAGCTGAACTGTTTTTTGTTTAACATTTTATTAATAGCTGTCTTTTTTTCAAATATTAATTTTTATATTTGAATATATATTTTATTTAAAAAAATCTTTTTTATATTTATTTCATATAAAAAAAATCTTTTTTTTTACTTACAAAGTTAGTGTATGTTTTTGCAGTGTTGTATCTGTTTAATAAATCTTGCTGCTTTTGTAATTCAGCAAATTCTGTAAAACATCTTAAATTCTTTCTTGTTAGTATTTCCTAAGTATGTGATCATATTGTATATTAAAAATACTTAAATTGTACACTTACTTCGGACTGTAGATGGCATTGTTTGTGTTATCCAAAGTTGAATACTTTGCTGGCTTGGAAAACGCGTCTGGTCACCGTGAAAGTCAGTTTACCACTGTTTTCAAAATGGTAGATGGCTGCTTTTATACGTTTTTTAGATGGTGAACAATAATTTAAAAGAAAATATGTTTTGAAAACAGTTTTTTTGCGTGATTCAGAAGCTGACAGAAACTAGACTTATTTTAATAGCTTTAAAAATGTTCGTTATTACATTTATTGTTGTAATGTCAGCCATTTTGGCAAGTTGCAGGTTAAGGGGCATTCATGAAAATAGTTGATGGACTTTAGTTTTTTCATTTTTCAAAATGGTGGCTTAATAATCTTTCTTTTGCTTCATTGTTTTTTTTCTAAAATATATATATTTTTTTATGTATTACTTTTATATTTTTAAATGAATAAACGGGTAATAATTCTTAGCGGGACATACTAAAATACATGAGTATTAATTTTAATACACAAATATTTATTTTTAATACCCGTGTATTAATACACTTCCCCACCCAAACCCTCTATTTCCCTTGGATCCCGCTTTCAGGGGTTAGTCATCATTTAAAAAACTAAAATTTGAATTTTTTAGTTAATTTAAAGAGCAATATGCATAAAGTACACAAGTATTAATGTTAATGCCTGGGTATTTATTTTTAATACCCAAGTATTTATTTTTAATACCAGTGTATTAATACACTTCCCCACCCAAGACTCCTATTTCCCTTGCATCCCGTTCCAGGGGTTAGTTCTACTTTTAAAAAAAATATTGGAATTATTTTATTCAATAAAAAAAAAACATAGTAATAGTATGCATAGTAATAGTATGCATTGTAGTGGTTTGCGTTGTAATGGTACTCTTAGTGCACTCCTATGATTATGCGATGTAATGGTATGCGTTGTAAAATCAAGCGAAGTAATGGTAGCTGCGTTGTAAAATCCGCGTTGTAAAAGCAGCGTTGTAGTGGTTTGCGTTGTAACATCATATATTCGTTACAAGGTATGCTCATCATATCTGAGGCTATAGAAACATTGCGTTGGAATGCTTTTTGGAACAAGAATGACACATGAAGTTTTGCATATCTTATCTTAGAAGTGAACAAGGCACAGGGTGCATTTCATTCAACAAACATAATGCAAAGTCAGGCAATATTCAAAACACTCAGTTCAAAATTGGAAAACCTGAAAACCAAGTTCGTAGAGCTTGTCAAAGAATGTGAAGAAAAACCAGAACTTTGCAAGTCCTGAGGAAATGCTTTACACATGATAGCTCTCGTGGAAAACTTGGTGCATGCTTTTTAGAAATGGGGGACTCTAGTTGGCAGTGGTATCCACCCTGTCGAAGTAGGGACCCTTCCTTCTAGTCAGAATAAGGAGTTACACACCTAGATAACCCATGCTCACCCCATTGGTAGCTTGCCCCGCGCAGACAGGCTTATCTCAGAGGCAATGTGTAAAGTATTTGTACATAACAGAAACAGTAACACAGTGAAAACACTCCAAATGGACACCACACCAGCTTAGAAAATAAAATACCTCAAATGTGTCAAAATCCACAAGGCAAAACAGCTGCACAGGAGGAGAGTGCCAGAAAACAAAGAGATGTGTCAGTTCCTGAATCCTTGGGGAGGCGATGCAACAGTTCTGCTGCACGCAGGAGAAGTGATGCGTCGAATCCGGATTGTAGGGGGAAGCGATGCGTCGATTCCCAAGGCAATTCTGGTCTGCGAGGGCTGTGTCAGAAGAATGTGGCGCACAGGTGCGATGCATGAGAAAATCTAGGTGCTATGGGTCTATGTGGCGGCGATTCAGGCACTGCACTGATTTTTATAGCTGCAGACGGGTGATGCATCGATTCTTTTAGCTGCACAGTAGGGTCTGCGTCGGATTTAGTGTGGTGGTCTCAGGTTTTGAAGACCGGTGCGTTGAACTCAGTGTGCGGAGATTCTTTGGGTCGCTGATAGGCGCTGTGTCGATTTCTTTGGCCGCACGGGCTGTGCGTCAGGATTTTCTCACGCATGTAGGTGCTCCATTGGAAAATACAGCCGTAAGAACAGCGAAGTGACAATTTTGTAGGTTTCTTCAGATCTGAGTAGATCTTTGGAGCAGGAACAACCTCCAAGGGCCCAGAACTGGATTTGGCAACACAAGGCAGGTCAGAACTCCCAGCAGCAGAGTTTAACGATGCTGTAGGTGAAGTCTTCATGCCCCTAAGACTTCAGAACAGGAGGCAAGCACACACAAGCCCTTGGAGAAACTTCACAAGCATGAAAACAGCAAAGTCCAGTCCTTTTCCTCTTCTTGGCAGAAGCAGCAACTTCAGGCCAACCCATCAAAGCAACACACAGCAAAGGGGCAGTACTCCTTCTCACAGCTCTTCAGCTCTTCTCCTTGGCAGAGGTTCATCTTGGTTCTAGAAGTATTCTAAAATTCTGTGGTTTTAGGTATAATACTTTTACTCATTTTTCCCTTTAAAGTCTTTGTAAGAAAATCGCTCTTGCTCAGTAAAACCAGTTCTGTCCTTGCTGGTCCAGTCACACTACAGAGGGTGGAGACAGCATTGTGCGGAGCAGCCACAGCCTATTCAGGTGCTAGTGACAACTCCTCCCACCACTCCAACCTAGGTTGGCTCATCAGCATTTGCAGGGCACACCTCAGCTCCCTTTGTGTGAGTGTCTAGAGTGAATACACAAACAGCTCCTGTCAGTCTAAAACCAGACAGTCAATCCACAAGTAGGCAGAGGCACACAGGATGGTTAAACAAGAAAATGCCCACTTTCTAAAAGTGGCATTTTCAAACACACAATGTAAAAACCACATTTACTAAAAGGGTGTGTGTTACAAAAAGAAGACGAAACGTAGAAAGGTGAAGAGTCTTCTTTATTCGTACCTTTCACCATCACAGGTTCCAGTCAGCTGGAGTCAGCTGTGGAATGTTCACAACACTCTGTAGGCACATACCAAAAGGGGCATGGGGAAAGGGGTGGCGGAACGCACCATATAAGATTATAACACATCTCCTTACATAGGGAAGGTTGAGGGGGAAGGGAAGCTGGGAAGAGCACATAACAATTGATGAGCATAACAGCAGTGCATAACAGAAAAACTGTACAACCAAATCATTTAACCCAGTAGTCTCTTATCCACCCTGGTGTGGATTTGGTTCTTTGGGATCTCCTGGGAGCAACACTTTCCATCTCACCCCTTTGATCGGGAACAACCGCAGTACCTACAACTTGCTCAAGAGGGACAATCTTGTCCATGCTCCAGGTTTGTCTGTTTTCTAGGTGGACCACATTTCTGCCCACTTTAGTTACTTTTATAGGTTCGGAAAATCTGGTAGCCTCCCTCCTGCGTGGTTTAGGAAGGTCCACACGAACCCAATCTCCTTCTTTGAACATACGGGATTTGACATGTTTAGTTACATCATACCTGTTCTTATACTTGGATTGGTGTTCATTCACTCTCCTGGTAATCTCGTTACGATCCACAACACACATACCTTTTTTCCTCAACCCTGGAGGAGAGAGTCTGGTTTTAGGGACTCTACCTTTCAAGGAGGTAAAAGGAGAAACCCCTGTGACAACATTGGGGGTTGAACGATAGGCCCAAAGGGTATCTTGTAAAGCATCTTTCGCTGGGATACCCAACACCTCTGCTCGCTGTAAACATTCCTTGACTACGCGGTTCATTCGTTCAACCAACCCATTTGCATGGGGACAATACAGGGCAGTTCTGTGATGTGTAATGTCCATTTCGGATAAGAATTCTTTTATGTTTTCTGACGTGAATTGTACCCCGTTATCAGTAACAAGGATGTCTGGGATACCTTCATCAAAAAAAACACCTTTCAGGAATTGGATGAGTACACCCGTGTTAATTTGGTGCACACACTTGAAAATCACCCATTGAGTGTGATAGTCCACAATTACCAAAATGTAGCATTCATTTAAAGTTTTGAGATTGAGGGGACCAATGATATCGAGAGCTAGTTTTGACCATGGGCAATCTGGGACTTCAACAGGGGACAAGGGGGGCTTCCGGGCATGGTGGATTTTGTCTGAGCGACTACACTCCAGACAGTCTCTTACCGTGTGCTCTGCCATGGCATCCATTCCTGGCCACCAGTAGTCTAGGCGGATTTTGTTTTTAGTGCGACTACGCCCTGAATGTCCAATATGGGCTAGATCAACAATTTTTTCTCTCATTTTAACTGGTGGAACAATTTTCTCGCCCCTACAACTGTTCCCTCTTGAATGTTTAGTTCCAGTCTCACATCTCAGTATTTACTCAATGGTATTGGGACTTCGTTTTTCGCAGCAGGCCAACCATTTATTATGTATTCTTTAAGGGCCTTCATTTCCTCATCCATCAGTAAACAACTGTTCCATTCCTCTCTATTCAAACATGACAGTTTAAGTATGACATCATCAGATTCAACAAGGTCAGTACCTTCATCAACCTCGGGTGGTGAGCGAGATAGAAAATCGGCTACCACATTTTGTGTCCCCGGTACATATTTGACTGTAAAATTGTACCCTTCTAGTCCTAGGATCCATCCATCGGTGTGGTTTTGACTGACCCTTTTGTAGTGAACGCATACATGAGGGGTTTATGGTCTGTCTTAACAGTGAAGGGTATGCCCCACAAGAAAAAGCGGAAATGTTTAATTGCCCAGGCACAGGCAAGTGCCTCTTTCTCCACCACTGAGTAGTTTGCTTCCGCACCTTTAAGTGCGCGAGAAGCAAAGGCAACCACCTGTTCCTTGCTGTTGACGTATTGGGTGAGACTAGCCCCCAACCCTTTATTACTGGCGTCAGTGCAAAGAACAGTGGGTTTGGTGGGATCGAATCTACCCAGCTACGGGGCAGATACAATGCACTCCTTCACTGTAACAAAAGCAACCTGACAGTTCTTGTTCCACACAAAGGGGGTCCTTGCCTTAAGTAAGTTTCGCAATAGTTCCACATTGCTGGCATAATTGCGAACAAACTTAGCGTAGTACTCGGATAAACCCAAGAATGATTTGAGATCTTCAACACAAGTTGGGGCAGCAGTATTCTGGATAGCATCAACCAGATCTACCTTGGGCTTGATACCATCTTGAGAGATGGTGTGTCCCAGGTATTCAACAGATCCGACTCCAATACGACATTTTTCCTTCTTTAAGGTCAGACCAGCTGTCTCGAGCTCAGCCAACACACTCCTTAGTATGGTATTGTGTTCTTCAACATCTTTCCCATAAATGAGGATATCATCTTGAAAGCAAAGGGTACTTGGGAGGTCCTTAAGCACGTGTTGCATAATCCTTTGGAATGCAGCAGCCGCTGAGGCCAACCCAAAGGGCATTCAAATGTATTGGAACGCCCCAAGAGGGGTTACAAATGAAGTAAGGTGGCGGGAGTCGGGGTGAAGCTCTACCTGATGGTATGTGGAAGAGAGGTCTAGGACACTGAAACAGCTTGTACCTTTGATGAGGTTGAGGACCTCATGTATGCGTGGCAAGGGATGTCTGTCAACCCAGATGTTTTCATTTAAATCTCGCAGGTCAACACACAGTCTAATATCCTTGCTAGAGGCTTTGGTGGTTAGGACTATGGGGGCCAACCACTGAGAGCTTTCTATGAGCTCAATGACTCCTAGGGGCCGATTCCGATTTGGGCCGGAAAACGTACCGACCGACTCGGAGCCGGAATAAATACCGACCGACACGTACCGGTGCAGCCCGACCCGCAAAGTACAATGAGAAGCGTGCAAAATACGACCGACGCGTACGGAACACAAGCCGAACGACCGAACCGCGTGGAAAACAGCCATCCGGCCGGAAAAGCACGCAAATCGAACCGACCGACACGCACCAGGAAGAATCCCGAACGAAACGTACCCGCGAACTCCTACCCGCCAAGTACGATGCAACGCGTGGAAAACACAACCGAGTCGCACGGGGCCCAAGCCGCACGACCGACACGCATTCAAAACTGCGAGCCGAAGCAACCCAAAACCCCGCGACCGACGCGTACGCAGCACAGAAAACAGCACAAACACAGCGTGAACGAATCTGAGAGGCTCGCACGAGACAACTGGAGGGTCCGACTCGGTCACAAGAACGTCTCCTACATGCACAAAAAGAACCAAGGAAAAAAACACAAAAAAAGGCCAAACAAGCAATCACAAAGCAAATAAATACTGGGGGAAACAGGGAACAAAGACACACCCACAACTCCACCCATATAAAGGACACAAATCCCTACCATGATCCTTTGCAAATTCAAATTACCTGCCAGCACTCAACACCAACAGACAGCAACCACACACACACTCACAGCTCATCCATCACACAAGCCACACACCAGCAGCACCACAACAAATAACACCCTCACATACACCCAGCAAAACACACACTCACACACCCTCACTTGCACACCAACACACACATCACACACCAGCACCACCCAACACCATGCCCCCAAAGAAGAATCACAAGTTCCTAGATAGTGAATTGGAAGTCCTGGTAGATGAGATCCTCAGGGTAGAGCCACAGCTGTTTGGTACATTGGTCCAACAGACACCCATGTCGCAGAAAACCAAGATGTGGGAGAGGATCGTCGACAGGGTGAACGCACAATCACCATGTTTGCGCACAAAGGTAGACATCCAGAACAGGTGGTATGACGTGCGCAGGAGGGTCAAGGAGCTGTTGAAGAAGGACTACATCGTGAGCCAACACACCGGCAGTGGCCCTCCTGCCAAACCAGTATACCTCAGGCCCTGGGAGGAGAAGGTGCGGGCCATCCTACCACCAGTGAGCGTCTATGGACTAGAAAACATCCCTGTCAAGGGGAGAGTCAAACCATGCACCCTTAGCAAATACACACCAACCAAAACAGATCATCCCAAAATGTGTATGTCAGCCAGATAAACACAATACATGCCAGCTCATAGTGAAATGTAACTGTGTCATGACATGTACAAACCTAACAACAAATAGAGCTAGGCAGTGGCACAAATATAACCAACAAACACAGTCAGACATGTAGCCACCACCACAACACCACCTCACAGGGAAGCTCACTGAAAGGAAGGAATACTGTGTATGCTGGGCAAGTCAGTGTAGCCAATAGCATCATGGGAGTCGTAGTCACAGAAATTGCCCACCCTCACAATGCGCACATCAACACCACCATGAACCATGCCCACATCACAGGGAGTGCAAAACAACTGACAAGATGGCTGACACTGGCTACTGCTGTGGGGAGCACAAGGCCCTGCTGGCAACTGTGCACCAACCAACAGCAGGACACCACTGACTGACATCCTGAAAGACAACTTGCACTCCCTGCAATGGAAGCACGTTCCATGGTGGGATATCTGGCTGGGTGGGAAGGAGGACTCACAGCACTGACCATAGTCACCAGCAGCTCCACCCACACACCCCCTAACACAAACTACACACAACTCACCTGGGAGAAAGCATTGCCTCACACACCAATCAAATATCCCACAAAGAACCACAACCCTGGGTCATGCAGTGTGAAGCACAGGGACACACATGGGACTTGTAGCAAAACAAACCCCAGGATAACACTGTCAGCCATCTTGTCAGCACAGGCACACAACCCCACAGGAAAGCTGAGTCAAAAGGAAGGAAGCATGGGCATGCTGGGAAGGGGGTGGAGGCAAAAGCATGATGGGAGTGGTAGTCACAGCCCAACATCCCCCACCCACATGGCCCAGCAAGAACACACCCAAGCATGCACACCTCACAGGGAGTCAAAAGCCACTTCAAAGATGTCTGACACTGGTGCTCTGTTGTGGGGAGCACAAAGCCATGCTGGGAACTGGCCAACAACCAACAGCAGGACACCACTGTCAGCCATCTTGCCATTGCTGTCACACCCACACACAGTGAAGTACACTCAAAAGGAAGGAAGTATGGGCATGCTGGGAAGGGGGTGGAGGCAATAGCATGATGGGAGTGGTAGTCACAGATATTGCTCACCCTCACAATGCGCACATCAACACCACCGTGAACTATGCCCACATCACAGGGAGTGGGAAACAACTGACAAGATGGCTGACACTGGCTACTGCTGTGGGGAGCACAAGGCCCTGCTGGGAACTGTGCACCAACCAACAGCAGGACACCACTGACTGACATCTTACCATTGCTGTCACACCCACACACAGTGAAGTACACTCAAAAGGAAGGAAGTATGGGCATGCTGGGAAGGGGGGTGGAGGCAATAGCATGATGGGAGTGGTAGTCACAGCCCAAACTCCCCCACCCACATGGCCCAGCAAGAACACACCCAAGCATGCACACCTCACAGGGAGTCAAAAGCCACTTCAAAGATGTCTGACACTGGTGCTCTGTTGTGGGGAGCACAAAGCCATGCTGGGAACTGGCCAACAACCAACAGCAGGACACCACTGTCAGCCATCTTGCCATTGCTGTCACACCCACACACAGTGAAGTACACTCAAAAGGAAGGAAGTATGGGCATGCTGGGAAGGGGGGTGGAGGCAATAGCATGATGGGAGTGGTAGTCACAGATATTGCTCACCCTCACAATGCGCACATCAACACCACCATGAACTATGCCCACATCACAGGGAGTGGGAAACAACTGACAAGATGGCTGACACTGGCTACTGCTGTGGGGAGCACAAGGCCCTGCTGGGAACTGTGCACCAACCAACAGCAGGACACCACTGACTGACATCTTGCCATTGCTGTCACACCCACACACAGTGAAGTACACTCAAAAGGAAGGAAGTATGGGCATGCTGGGAAGGGGGGTGGAGGCAATAGCATGATGGGAGTGGTAGTCACAGCTCAACATCCCCCCCCCCACATGGCCCAGCAAGCTCACACTGAAGCATGCACACCTCACAGAGAGTGTAAAGCCCCATCAAAGATGTCTGACACTGGTGCACTGTTGTGGGGAGCACAAGGCCATGCTGGGAACTGGCCAACAACCAACAGCAGGACACCACTGTCAGCCATCTTGCCATTGCTGTCACACCCACACACAGTGAAGTACACTCAAAAGGAAGGAAGTATGGGCATGCTGCGAAGGGGGTGTAGGCAATAGCATGATGGGAGTGGTAGTCACAGATATTGGTCAGCCTCACAATTGGCCCATCAACACCACCCTGAACCATGCACACATCACAGGGAGTGGAAAACAACTGACAAGATGGCTGACACTGGCTACTGCTGTGGGGAGCACAAGGCCCTGCTGGGAACTGTGCACCAACCAACAGCAGGACACCACTGACTGACATCTTGCCATTGCTGTCACACCCACACACAGTGAAGTACACTCAAAAGGAAGGAAGTATGGGCATGCTGGGAAGGGGGTGGAGGCAATAGCATGATGGGAGTGGTAGTCACAGCTCAACATCCCCCCCACATGGCCCAGCAAGCTTACACTGAAGCATGCACACCTCACAGAGAGTGTAAAGCCCCATAAAAGATGTCTGACACTGGTGCTATGTTGTGGGGAGCACAAGGCCATGCTGGGAACTGGCCAACAACCAACAGCAGGACACCACTGTCACCCATCTTGCCATTGCTGTCACATCCACACACAGTGAAGTACACTCAAAAGGAAGGAAGTATGGGCATGCTGGGAAGGGGGTGGAGGCAATAGTATGATGGGAGTGGTAGTCACAGATATTGCTCACCCTCACAATGCGCACATCAACACCACCATGAACCATGCCCACATCACAGGGAGTGGAAAACAACTGACAAGATGGCTGACACTGGCTACTGCTGTGGGGAGCACAAGTCCCTGCTGGCAACTGTGCACCAACCAACAGCAGGACACCACTGACTGACATCCTGAAAGACAACTTGCACTCCCTGCAATGGAAGCACGTTCCATGGTGGGATATCTGGCTGGGTGGGAAGGAGGGCCGGATGTCAACCAAATACAACCAATGCAGACCATGTACACACCCCAACATTCACATAGAAATGCCCAAATAATGCAGGACAATGTGCTACACCAATATCAACCCCTGACTGTGACAACCTTAGGACAATGCAATGTACAGGCCCGCATCCAGAGGCACAGTCACAACTGTCAGGTGTGTCAACCATTGATGCCTGCAGAAACATAACATACATTGTGTGTGTCTCCCAGAAACAGGTGATGATGGGGACACAGCAGCAGACGCTGAGGAGTCCCCGTCCCAGGCTCAAGAGGATACGGAGCTCACTGGTGTGGAACAGCCTCTGCCCTCCTCGGATGAAGAAGACCAACCTGGCACCTCCGGAGCAAGTCATCATGCAGCACCAGCAGGACCACCAGCTGCACCCCCTGCACCCACCCCTCCAATGACTGTCAACACACATACCACCCCTGCCGACATGGAAAGACCAAGGAGCACCACCACTACCAGCACAGGGACCCTGGACCAACGTGGGGCCATGGACACCAACACCACCAACAACCCCCAAGGGGGCCCAGGGTCACCTGTGCGTGCCCCCTCAGGTACTGCACGTGTCGCCAGGGGTGGTGGGAGGGGTGGGAGACATAGGTCGCTGCTTGCAGAGGGGTCTCGACTGCATGATGACCCACAACTGGCACGCATAGCCGATGCGTACCAGTCCAGCACCGGAGAGCTCAGCCAGGTAGTGGGGCTCCTCAGGGACATTAAACAGCAGTAGGCTGCCCATCATGCCCGCTTGGACTCACACATGTCCCGCGTGGAGTACAAGTGGGACACACTGCAAGAGATGACGGCGGTGCATAGGGACATATTACAATGCCTCCGCCAGATGAGCAGCAACCAGTCAACACCTCCCTGTGTGCCCACAACATCTGCTGCTGAAACAACTGCAACTGCCACAGGGAGGGCGGATGACTCTGGCGAAGAGTCCCCTGCACCGCAGCAGCCTGCACTTGAGGGTCCCCCCAAAGAAGAGGGGCCGTCCAAGGAGGGGCAAGTGAGAGGCCGATGGCCATGTGCAACCCCAGGAAGCCAAAACCTGTTCTGGATAATCACCTTTGTGCGCAAACTGTTCACCCTGTTGACTGCAACACAACTCTCCCACATGACATGGGGAGCTCAAGTTGGACCAATGTCTCAGATGACTGTGGACTTTACTCTGGACATTTCTGCTACCAGGACTTCCAAATCATCTAGGAACTTTGGATTACAATCACAATGTACAGCACCCACCATCCTGTGCACTATACTCACACATGTATGTCAATAAACTCACTAATACACCATACTTGCCTCTGTTGTGATTCCTACGTTGTCTCTGAAGTGGCGATGATGATCTGGGAAATGACACTGTGCATGCTAACTGCTACAGCAAGTACAACACCGGCATGTGAGTCATGGCGACGTCACACATATGAGGGAGGCACACCACCAGGGCTACACAACACATACACACCATGGCCATCTGACTCATCGCCTACACTGATGTTGCCAGGAAATACGTTGCATTGCACAGACCCAACACCTATTCACAGTCTGTGTTAACTAGCCCACTGGTGCAGTAAGCAAATGTCAGTCAGATGTGTGACCACAGACAACGCACATCACAAAGTGAAGCACAGGTTTATTACACAGTTGCAACATGTTGTAACCACCACAGATGCAAGGTAATCCCACCTGGCAGCGGGCACACAGTCAACAAGTGTAGAAGGAATGAAGTCCATGGGTGTGGTGCACATCACCTGTAGGGACACGACAGCTACCACCCTGGAAGTTGAATCACGGTGTCGGGGATCACAGTTGACCAAACGACTCTGAAAGTACCCTGTGAAGGACAGAAATTACACACAGTCAAAAGCACTGAAGAACAGGACAGAACTGCAATACTCATGCCCAATACATGTCACAAGATACTCACCCAGAACCAAGTTAGCATGTCAACACTGTTGGGGAGTACAGACTACCTGTAAGGACACATCGCTACACGCATACAGTCATGTAGCACATGGACACACTCAAACAGCACCAGAGCACCACCAACACATATCATGCAAACTCACATCAGTTACATGACATCTCTGGATACTTACATTCAGCTGAAGAAGTTGGTGATGAGCTGTGTGCGGACATCACCATCATCATCATCATCATCACTGGCATCGTGGTCCAGGCCATGATCCTCCACAGGTGGCGGACGTTGGTCATCGTCATCCAGGATGAGAGGCAACTCCTTCCGCACTACCAGGTTGTGCAGCATGCAGCAGACGATGACAATCTTGCACACCTTTGCCGGGGCATATGGGAGGGACCCTCCTGTCTTGTCCAGGCAGCGGAAGCGGCTCTTCAGGAGACCAAATGTCCGCTCAATCACTCTCCTCGTCCGACCATGTACCTCATTGTAGCGCATCTGGGCTGGTGTCACAGGGTTCCTGAGGGGCGTCAGCAACCACGTCATGTTGGGATATCCGGAGTCACCTACATACAGACAATTGCACATTAGCTGAGTTGGAAAAGAGGGTGGAACACTACATTGCAGAACACACACAATGGTACAAAGTCAGTACACACCAACAAGCCAGGCACGCTGGTTACGCATCTGTGACATCATCCTCGGGATGCGACTACTCCTCATCACGTAGGCATCGTGTGCAGAACCGGGGAAACGGGCACACACGTGTGAGATGGTCATATCTGCAAGACAGACCACCAGTGCATTGACCGAGTGGTAGTGCTTGCGGTTCCTGTATGCCTGCTCCTGGGCCTGTGGTGGTACCAAAGCCACATGTGTCCCATCAATGGAGCCAATGACATGCGGCATCCTCCCCAGGGCATAGAAGTCACTCTTCACGTCAGTGAGTTGCTGGAGTCTAGGGAAATAGATGTACTGGTTCAGGTATATCAACATAGCCTCCAATACATCGCGGAGCACACGGCTGAACATGGTCTGTGACATCCCACCAGCAGTCGCCAGAGTGTGTTGAAAGGTACCGGTGGCAAAGAAGTGTAGGGATGCCATCACCTTCACCTTGGGGGTCAGCGCTGTAGGGTACGGCCGGCCAGGTTTCAGGTGTGGTGCCAAGCGCACTGCCAAATCATCAATCAGCTGCCTGGTGAAGCGGTACCATCGGTTGCTGTCACGTTCCACCATCGTTGCCAGGTCAGGGAATGGTCTATGGACAGCTGGTGTCCTGCAGTGCATAGGTGAAGAAAGAAAGATTGTCACTTACCCCACATATGTGGCATTGTACACACTCAATATCACACGATACATCATTATGAGGCACAAGTACATGATGTGTGCAGTTCCATAAGGACATGTATGGCACATACATGGCCAACATCCAACATCACAGTTCTACAAGTGGCATCAATAAGTCCCAGGTTGTGCCATTGGGTATCATGAGGACGTGTCACATTTCCCATCTCCTGCTGCCACAGTGACATGTGAGGACAGATGTGCCCCAGGCATCACAGCTCAACGACAGGTAGATTCCCAGGGACCCTGTATTGCCACATGGACACTGGCATGACATGGCGTATCATGTATACACCACAGCAAAACAACCATGACCCCCACAGGTAGTGGTCCCTGTTGCCTCGGTAGGACAGACATGGACGTCTGTGACACACACACGCACAACATCAAAGTCCATGCACAAACAACGTGGATGTGAAGACTGTCTCCCATTGTGCACATGAAATCCGAGACATTGTAAACACAACATGCACACAGACTGTGGAGGACCATCACTATTGTGCCAATGGGTCACCCTGGGTTAAACATACCGTCCCACATGGGACTCAGGGGGCATGTGACATGACATACACATACACCACCGTGAAATGTGACCATGCCACATGCTCAGATATGGACAGTTACACATCACAGTGGTCATGTACACGAAACACCAAGGATACTGTCCCCATGAACACGTGCACAGCCTGGGGGTGGCTGCCCCAAGTGACACCAACAGAACAACATGTTCACCCCCATTCACGGAATAGGTAATGCAGCCTTACATGCCTTAGGATACAGTTTGGACAGGCTGTGGTGTTGTAGGTGTGCCCCTCACTCCCTGGGAAGTATATGTGGCTGGCATATGTTCACCTGTGACAGGCATGGTGACATATGCCAGTGACATGTACAGGGACGCGTTGGACAGCAATGGACCGATCGGTGCGCACACATTGGCCATTGCATTCAATGTGTGCTGGTACGCGTTGTATTCGCAATACGCGTTGGACAGCAATGGACCGATCGGTGTGCACACATTGGCCATTGCATTCAATGTGTGCTGGTACGCGTTGTATTCGCAATACGCGTTGGACAGCAATGGACCGATCGGTGCGCACACATTGGCCATTGCATTCAATGTGTGCGGGTACGCGTTGTATCCTGGGTACGCGTTGAACAGCAATGGACCGATCGGTGTGCCCGGCCGGCCCATTGCATTCAATGTGTGCGGGTACGCGTTGTATCCTAGGTACGCGTTGAACAGCAATGGACCGATCGGTGTGCCCGGCCGGCCCATTGCATTCAATGTGCGCGGTACGCGTTGTATCCTGGGTACGCGTTGAACAGCAATGGACCGATCAGTGTGCCCGGCCGGCCCATTGCATTCAATGTGTGCGGGTACGCGTTGTATCCTGGGTACGCGTTGAACAGCAATGGACCGATCGGTGTGCCCGGCCGGCCCATTGCATTCAATGTGTGCGGGTACGCGTTGTATCCTAGGTACGCGTTGAACAGCAATGGACCGATCGGTGTGCCCGGCTGGCCCATTGCATTCAATGTGTGCGGGTACGCGTTGTATCCTGGGTACGCGTTGAACAGCAATGGACCGATCGGTGCGCACCCATTGGCTATGGCCTGGCCTGGCAACGGACGCGTTTTCAAATCTTGAACGAGTCTGATGCTGGAAATTCAGTTGGTCACCCACAACAATGTTGCAAATTCATGGGTGTCATGAAGTTGAACTTTTGAAGGATGCTATGGTCGTGTGTAAGTGGTGCAATTCCATGGATTGGCCAGATTCAGAAGATGTTAACGACTTGGACCTATCACTTTGGACACATGGGACAGTAACTGCCTCTGCAGCACACATATAATGCTGGCTGTTCCCCTGAGAGCTCACTTGCCTGCACTACATGCTCCAGGACGACATCTGCCACCACCACTGCTGCTGTATCTGCACCCTCTGGACCCTGCAATGGCACGTACTGTGGAGAGAGCCCCAGCCTTCAGCACTGAGGAGAACCAGGCCCTGCTGGACAGCCTCCTTCCACAGTACAGCAAGCTGTATGGGAAAGCAGGGGAGCAGGTGAGTGTTCTGTCCACTGCCTTCCTAAATGTGCATGTTGTCTGACTAGCAAGGCTAACAGTCTGCACGCCACTGGCTAGCAGGCTCACTGAGTAGTTGTCACCCCCCATAGTGTGTAGTTACATGCACTGGACAGGTATAGTGCAGTGACAGTGCATTTAAACAAGGTTTTACTTCCCAGGCAATGATACCATGTAGTAACTGCTGGCATACTGTCCATGGCCATCGTTGCACTGCCTGTGTACATCATGTGCCCCTGTGATTGAGACATGTATTTCCAACTGTGTAATGCACGGATATGTTGCATGTGTAGTAATAGCATTCTCACTTTGTCATCCTCACAGGTTGATGCCCACCAGAAGCAGAAGATATGGCTGACCATCGTCCGGGCAGTGAGATCCGTGGGGACTACAAGCGCCGGATCCGCAACTGCCAGAAGAGGTGGCAGGACCTTCGGGGCTGGACCCGGAGGATCGCACGGGTCCAGCTGAAGCTGTCGCCTCCTCGCAGGAGGGGCGGACACCGGACCCTGACCCCCACATGCTCAGGATCCTGGCGGTGGTCTTCCCTGATCTGGATGGGCAGCTGAAGGCCAGAGAGCAGCACGGAGGGGGTGAGTCCATGACTGCATTGTGTACTTTGTCTGCCATGCTATGTGCCCTCCTCTGGCCTGGTTAAACTTCCACAGCACATCAGTGATGTGGTCCAGGACCCATGTCCCTCGATTGTGCACTGCCCACTCCTCATCTGATACCCAGGTGTGGCCCTTGCAGTCAGGGAATTGTGTCACTTGGCTACTGTGTCCTTGCAGTTTGCTTGACTCAAGGTGGGGGACAGCATCTGTTCCCCTAACTGTGGTGGGCATCATGGGTGGGTCCATTGCTTACACAATGCCTGTGTTCTGACATGTAATCTGCGTGTTACTTTGATATGTGGTCCAATTGCTGAGCTGATCCACCACATGTGCCTGGGGTAACTGGCACACACCCAAGCTGCGGGTGGGAATAATGTTTGGGCCCCAGGAGTGTGTATATTACGTGTGTCACACATACTTAGCCAGCTGCCTACTGTCCAGGGTTCATCCCTCATTCATGTGGGGCAGGACAGTCATGCCTACTCCAGGCCATGCAATGCACTCTATACTCCCACTCCCGTGTATAAGCTGACACGTTGTGCTCAGTGATATGTCCCCTCAGGTGTCAGCCTCTGTGTCAGTGTGCTGTGGCTTCGATGTCAGGACTGCTGGGGTGTTTATCGGTTGGGGCTCAGCATGCCGCCGGAGATGTGACCATAGGAGACGATACTTGTGTGACACATAGGTGTTTGAACACCTGACCGTGCAGACTGGGGTATGCGAATGTGAAGTCCATGCAGCTGTTTCCCATTCACGGCAGATTATGAGGTGCTCAGGTTCAGAGGCTTGTGTTACAGGTCACCCATATGTCCAATCAGTATGACCTGGACTGATAAGGGTTCAGATGATGTGGTGTGTGGGGGATGTACATGTGCACTTGTTCAGCTCCAGGACTTTCATTCCCCATGACCTACTATTGTGACACAGTGCAGAGTGTTGTTGTGTGGCTGCCCTGCCCATGTGACTGGAGACAGTGATGTATGACTTAGCAGGCATGCCTGTGCCATGGCATGTGACTTCCTATGAGTGATCCTGCAGGGGAGTGACATGTGCTACATGCACACCATTGTGGCAATGGCTATCAGCACATGGGTGCATCATGGTGTCTGTCGCTGGTATGCATCACATGCATTTCATATATCTGACTCTGGGCATCACTTTCATCCGGACACCTGTACTGACTCAGTGGCAAGAGTTGTGATGTGTGCATGTTCACATGCTTCACCGTGTTCTCTGCACCGTCCAACTACTGTGTAGGTGGTGCATGTGTCCACACTGGGGTATTGCCAGCCAACGCACGCCAGACAGATGGGTGCAAGGCCAGGTGGGATGTGAGTGCCATGGTTGGCGATCAGACTGACAATTGGCTTCTCCTATTCTGTTTGGGCAATTTTAGCAATGTTCAACTAAGGATGCCAGGCCTTGCTCTGTATTGTGCTGTACTTACTGTGGTGTGTGCGTTCGGTGCAGGTGACTGATGTCTGTCTGTTTCCCTATTGTTTGCAGATACATCCACGGCCACAGGAGGGGACAGCTCCACGGACCAGGAGGAGCCGCAGAGCCAGACTGGGTCAGCAGCCGAGGAGTGGTCGGAGGGACCCAGTGGCACGGAGGGCGAGGGGAGCCACTCCGAGGAGTCCTCAGCACCATCCACCTCAGCTGAGGACCACAGCAGCTCGGAGGATGACTCCCTTATGGAGGCGGGTGTCAGCAGCCACCACACCCCAGCTAGTGTTGCTGTCCCCGCCACCACCACCACCGCCCTCCCATCGGCTCCCATTCCCGAGGTCCGTGGAGGCTCCCATGTTCGGGAGCGTGTCTCCTTCGGGCCAGGCACCGCACCCCCTGCCCCTGTGTCCCCTGCTGCCCTGAGTGAGGAGTCTGTGTACCTCCTTCGCCAGCTCCATGTAGGGCAGACAGTGATGCTGAGTGTCCTCCATGCACACACCACTCTGTTGACTCAGCTGGTGTTGTTCATGGAGGGCTTCTCATCGGGCATGTCTGCCCTACAGAGGGGCAATAGGTCCATGGACTCCTCCCTGACGGCAGCAGTGTCCCTCCTCCAACAGTCCCTCACCCCTCCTGTCTCTGCCCCATCCACAATCCCCAGCACCTTACCTGTCCCAAGCACACACACACCGGCACAGGCACACACCAGCACAGACACGAGCAGCACACACACACACACGCCACAGACAAGACGCACACGCACGCACAGTCAGGGGACTGAAACCACACTCACAGGGGATGGGGCCCAGTCACACACACACGCATCCACGAGCACTGCGCAGTCCACAGTTGCCTCTCCCTCCAAAGCCCCCTCCGTTGCCTCACCTGCAACCCCAAAGACCCAGCGGCTCTTCCTCAGTGACCTCGGCCTCTTCCCCTCCGATCCAGCTGATACAGCATTCAGGGGGAAGAGGAAGCCCACCCACACGGAGTGGAGTGCCCCTCGCCACCGGACACCCTCCCCCAGGCGCAGACCGACTGACGCCCCCATCCGCAAGTCCCCCCAGACCCGGAAGAGCAAGACCCCGCCGCCGCCCTGCAGCTCAGGCACCAAGTCTCCTTCCTCCATCCCCCAGGCCCCCACTCCACAGGTGCCCCCACCACACCCTGCCCCAGGTTCCCCCACCCACAGATACACCTTCCCCAAAAGGATCAGGCCTTCTCCCCCTGCCACTTGCTCTTCCGGCCCCACAACCCCCGCTGCGCTTGTCTGTGCCACTGGTGTGGAGACGGTGTCCTCCCCCTCTGTCCTGCCCACCTTACCTGATCCCCATTCTCCTCCCCTGGAGGTAGGCACTGCAGTGGAGTCCACTGCCACCCTGTCTGACTTGGGCACTGCAGTGGGGAACCTGTCCACTCCATCTGCACGGTCCTCTGCAGTCTTGCCGGCACCCACACCGTCAGAGTCATGCCCTCCACTTGTGCCGGCACACACCATGTCAGACACCTCCACTGCAGTTGTCAGTGGCTCTCCAGCACCCACCACCCCTTCCCTGCCTCCTTCTGGTGAGCCATGATCCCTCCCTGCGGTGCCTGGCCTGCCCCCCGTATGCCCCTCCGAGGGGATTGTCCCTGGTTTTCATCAGTGCAGGCATGCGTAGGGTGACATCTGCCACTGTCACCCTGTTTTGACTTTCATGTTGGACTGGCCATTGACCTTTGTTAATTTTTTGCTGGACATCAACTGTTAGACCCACATATGCTGAATAAAGCACCTTTCTGTTCTCTAGTGCTTTTGCTTCTGATGTACATGTTGTTGATGATGCTAACCATGCCCTTGCTGCAGTGATGGTGATATTTGGTCTCATGATAATGAAGTGTTACTGTGCAGGAACACATGTGGTCCAGGGGGAATGTTATGCTATCCTGTGGTGTATCCATGTCATCCTTAGCAGCATCTGAGCGTGTCATGTGTTCAATATTTGGCAATGGGATTTCCTACTTACATTAGCAATTTCACATCTGTGGCTTCCACCCCTGCACATCTGTTGTGCCTGCCATTGTTCAATTAGTCTACTTCCCTGACTGTGTGGCCATCTCCACTGGACATGCAGGTTTGGGCATCAATGGGGAAGGACTCATCTGTGTTGTCAGTGCAACATTGCTATACAAGTGTGTTGGATCTGTGCTGATGATTTCGTTGGCACTCCCATGACCAGGCTGATGTGACGGGAGCCTTCATTTGGTGCTAATTGTTGACTGTGTGACCAAGTGCTCAGCTGACATGATGGAGCCCTACTGAGGCAACATATGGCACAGCTTTCCTCACACAGGAGTGGAGTCCCCTCATGGCAGTGTGTACTCCTGTGACATTGCCTGCACCCAAGGTGTGTGTTGTATGTGTGTTCACTTCCATTTTGCTGTGCATGCTGGGATCCCTAGTGTTGTACCTGTTTGTGATGCTTGCTGAGTTGACCTATGTTCTTCCCAAGTCTTCTCCCTGGATTCTCTGTGATGTGGGTGCATGGCACATTACTGGTCATCAGGGCGTCACCCATAGGTGTGTTTGCTGTCAGGGCTGAGTTTGTGTGCAGACGCAGATGGGTCACAGTCAGGATTCCCCTTGGCACTTGTTGTTTACACCTGTCATGTGATTTCCAGTTTGTGTTATCTTTCAGTGATTGTGACACATTGTGTGTGTGACTGCTGGCACTCCTCAGGGTCCGGGCTGCAATGTTGGTAGTTGTCTATGTGTGTTCTTTGTGGGTGACCTTGGCTTCTTCATTGGTGTGTGACTGTGGCTGGGATCCCATTGGTTTGTGTGGTATTGCCGTCATGTCCATGTACAGCATAGTGTGCAGTGTGTCAGACATTCAGGAGTCTTGTTGAGTGGCCATGTGTGATGTGTTTCTGCACCTTGGTTCCCACCCACCACCCTGGGATTGTCATGGGTGCATGTGCAATGTCACCAGTGCATGTGTGCTTCACTGCTGCACATTGTTGGAGGTCGAGGTGTGTGGTGTTGAGTGTGTGCAGATGAGAGTTGTTGCCCGGCTAGACCCCTGCCTCCATGTTGGCCTTGGCTTACTGGCCGTGCTGATTGATTTGTGCTTGTGTAGGTGTGATGGTAGTTTGTTGCTCAGGACACATGACTGTGGTTCACAGTGTGAACGACATTTAGCTTTGTCATCACAGTGGGATTGTAATGCAGCCCAGGGTCACCACATTGTGGGGGCCCTGGGGGTAGTGCTATGGTGTGTCTGTGTCTTGCTGTGTCAGTTGCTGTTCCTACATGCTTGTGTGACATGTGTGATTTGTGCTCCCTCTCATCTGACAATGCCTCATTGCCCACATAGGGGATTTGGATCCATGAGTTACCTTTGTGTGGCACTGTATGCACATCTGTGTAATTGGTATTCAGGCCTCCTCATGTGTTGTGTGGTTGCCTGGGGACACTGGCACCCCCTCACCTGTTGTGTTTGATGTGCAGTGTGGGTCTGCCTGTTTGTGTTTGTGCATCTGCACCACTGCATTGGCATATCTTTGGTGTGCCATTGGCTGTATGTTGTTTGGTGGGTTTCCCCTGCTGTCCCTGGGATCCTAGGTCATCGGTCAGCACAATGATCATGGTTTGTGTGTCCCATTGCTGCCATGGTATGGTATCCGTTCACCTTACATCTACAGTCTCCACAGGGTATCTGCATTTGTGTGCCCATTGGTGCAAATATGTGGGTCTGCATTCTGATGGTCACTTCTGTCATTGTGTCATTGATGAATGTTGACAGTGTCAGCCCCCATGGGTGATGTTTGTCTGCACATGGCCAAAGGTATGTCTTATTTGCACTGCAGTATTTGCCTCCCCCAATCTATGTTGCAATGGGACACATGCACTACTTTGCCACTGATGTGTTTTATGTTCTGTGACCAGGAATCATCCATGCAGTTTGGCAGTTGCAGCTTTTTCTTTGTCAACACTTGCATTTTGGTCACTGTGATGATGGGGGTTTGGACTCCATTGCCACAATGTTCAAAATGTGCTTCAGCTATGGACCCCACACTTACCTTTTGGTCACTGTGATGATTGGGGTTTAGACCCCATTGCCACAATGTTCTGAATGTGCTTCAGCTATGGGCCCCCACACTTACATTTTGCTCACTGTGATGATGGGGTTTTGTTCCCCATTGCCACAATGGTCATGGCCTGCTTGCATTGTGGGGGCCACACACATATATGTGTGGCACATGTGATAGGGGGTCACATTGTATGTTCAAAGTCATGTTCAGTGTTGTAGGCATTTGACAGTCTACACACGCTTGTCATGGTGTTGGGGGGATGTCTTTTTCTTGCATTCCCTAGGTTGTAGTGTGCTGGTTGTGTCATGCATTATCCATCCTATGAGTGGGGGTGGTGTTGGTGGTAGGCATCCAGCCCCCCATGGGTAGAGGTGGTAGTAGTGACAGGCATCCAGCCCCCCATGGGTAGAGGTGGTAGTAGTGACAGGCATCCAGCCCCCCATGGGTAGGGGTGGTAGTAGTGACAGGCATCCAGCCCCCCATGGGTGGAGGTGGTAGTAGTGGTAGGCATCTGGCACCCCCTGGGTAAGGGTGGTAGTAGTGGTAGGCATCTGGCACCCCTGGGTAAGGGTGGTAGTAGTGACAGGCATCCAGCCCCCATGGGTAGAGGTGGTAGTAGTGACAGGCATCCAGCCCCCCATGGGTAGGGGTGGTAGTAGTGACAGGCATCCAGCCCCCATGGGTGGAGGTGGTAGTAGTGGTAGGCATCTGGCACACCCTGGGTAAGGGTGGTAGTAGTGGTAGGCATCTGGCACCCCCTGGGTAAGGGTGGTAGTGGTGGTAGGCATCCAGACCCCCATGGGTAGAGGTGGTAATAGTGACAGGCATCCAGCCCCCCATGGGTAGAGCTGGTAGTAGTGACAGGCATCCAGCCCCCCATGGGTAGAGGTGGTAGTAGTGGTAGGCATCTGGCACCTCCTGGGTAAGGGTGGTAGTAGTGGTAGGCATCTGGCACCCCTGGGTAAGGGTGGTAGTAGTGGTAGGCATCTGGCATCCCCTGGGTAGAGGTGGTAGTAGTGTCAGGCATCCAGCCCCCCATGTGTAGAGGTGGTAGTAGTGGTAGGCATCTGGCACCCCTGGGTAAGGGTGGTAGTAGTGGTAGGCATCTGGCACCCCTGGGTAAGGGTGGTAGTAGTGGTAGGCATCTGGCACCCCTGGGTAAGGGTGGTAGTAGTGGTAGGCATCTGGCACCCCTGGGTAAGGGTGGTAGTAGTGACAGGCATCCAGCCCCCATGGGTAGAGGTGGTAGTAGTGGTAGGCATCTGGCACCCCCTGGGTAGAGGTGGTAGTAGTGGTAGGCATCTGGCACCCCCTGGGTAAGGGTGGTAGTAGTGGTAGGCATCTGGCACCCCCTGGGTAGAGGTGGTAGTAGTGGTAGGCATCTGGCACCCCCTGGGTAAGGGTGGTAGTGGTGGTAGGCATCCAGCCCCCCATGGGTAGAGGTGGTAGTAGTGGTAGGCATCTGGCACCCCCTGGGTAAGGGTGGTAGTGGTGGTAGGCATCCAGCCCCCCATGGGTAGAGGTGGTAGTAGTGACAGGCATCCAGCCCACCCTGGGTATGGGTGTTAGTAGTGGTAGTCATACAGGCCCCTATGTGTGGCATTGGTGAGGGCCATCCCGCCCCTATGGTGCTGCTGTTGCTGGTGTAGGTATTTCTGCATCCCTCTGTGTGTGATGTGTCGGGTACGTGTAGTTTGTTTTTGTTGTTGGTGTCTGACTTACCTTCTGCGCCGTACGCGTCCGTGCCTGTTCCGGTAATAGAGGTAGAATATTGGTAGGATCGGCACGAAGGGATTCATGGTTGGTTCGTCTCGTTCGTCTTTCTCTTTGCTACACCTCGTCCTCGTCGCTGGCGTGTTCGTCTCGTAGCCGTGGATCGTGTTGTGGCGCGAATCGGAGCTTATGTGCGCCTCGACCGGATGCTTTGACGTGCCGTGCGTAGCGACGGGTTCGGCGCGTACGGGAAGCGCATCGTACTTGTCCGGCCGGACGGGGCTGCATTTTTGCTTCCGTGCGGCTCGATTCTACGATTCCGGATCCGCCTCGGTCTGAGTTCAGGTCCTGTATTGGGTGAGTACGACTGGGTCGGGATTTGGGCAGTTGTGCGCATCGTACTTGCTCGTTCGGACGTATGTGCGGATCGGTCGGGAAACAGGCATTCGCCTGGATTTTTTCCCGACCGAATGGTATTAGGTGCGCCTCCGACCGGGATCGGAATCGACCCCCTAGTGTCAAAAGTATGTCTAACTCTGCTTGAAGGATTGTTTGCATCATGTGTGGGATGGGCCTGACTTGGTGCGCCACAGGTTTGGCATTTGATTTGAGCTTGATGGAGTGTTGGTAGTTTTTAAGCAGACCCAAATCCTCTGAAAAAACTTTGGGGAAGTCATTGCAAACCTCTATACCACCCACTGACGGATCCACCAAAAGAACTTGGTCAGGACTGTTGGCATCTAACTTGATACCCAGTTCTCTTTGGTGCTTCCACCCCAACAAGTTAGACCCTTTTTGTGTGATGTAAAGTTTGCCTACTGTGCTCCTCCCTTTGAATCCTATGTTCATGGTAGTCATTCCTATCAAGGGTATGGGGTCACCATTATAGCCACCAGGATAAATATCTGGAGGCTGCATGTCTTGTTGCCAAGAGGAAAACAGTTTGGTAAACATATCAGCTTCCACCAAGGTGTAGGGGGAACAAGAGTCTGCAAAAACGGTCACCGTTTTTTTATCCAAGGTGATTGTACATGAGGGGAAATTGGTGGTATTGTCAGTATTTTGTAGTTGGAACACTAATTTGGTATCCGGAGGAGAGTCATGTTCAATAGACAACACAGATTTGGAATGTTGATCTCTACAGACCCTAGCCAAATGACCCTTTTTCCCGCTTTTGTGACATGTAACGGATCTGGCTTGGCAAGACACATTATTTGCTAAATGGCTGGGACTCCCACATCTGTAGCATTTTAGTTTGGTGCTCAATGGAAGAGTAATGGTTATTTTACTTTTGCTCTCCTTTCCCACATCATGTTTATTTATCACGTTAACATCAGCATGTTTGTCACAATCCTCTTTCATTGCCACCATGCAATCGGCAGTATGTTCGATCCCAACTGCTATCTCTATGGCTTCTTTGAGATCTGGGTTGGCCACTAAGAGTCTCTCTTGAACTTTTGGGTTGTTGGTGCATCTGACCAACTGATCCCTAATGAGGGAATTCTGTAACGCTTCAAATTCGCATGTGTTGGCCAGCCCCTTTAATGCTGCTACAAAAGATTTGACTTTCTCACTTTTGCCATGAATCCTAGAGAAGAACTTATGTCTTTCCAATACAACGTTAATTGTCTTCCCAAAATGTTTTTCTAATTTGTTAACCACAACTAAATACACATTCTCCTCGTCATCACTATCCTCATCCCCTCCCAACGATGCAGAAATATTGTCATAGGTTTTACGGCCTTCAATACCTAAGTTGTGGAGCAGGGTATGTAGTTTGCGCAAAGGTGAAAATTTCTCCCCTCCAATGGCAATTAGGTATGATTCCGTTAGCCCAAACCATTGTTTCCACGGTAGAAGGGGTTCACCAACTTCATTGAGGAAAGGGGGTGGTTGAGACATATTTGTTTTGGCCATAATAAAAATTGACTAACAATAGAAGGATAAATGTAAAAGCAGTAATTAAGCTTGGAGAACGGTAAGTGGCAGGGAGACTGTAGGAGAGATAATAGGTTGGTTGCAGGTAAGTAAACAGAAAATGTGACAGGTTACTACTAGTTCCACTATAGAAGGACAGTGTCAGTCAGTATGATGGTGGAGATGCAGGGACGAACGACTTGGAAGGTCCACGTAAGTAGTTTAACAATGAGGGCAATTCCTAAATAACAGCTGTGCCCATCAGCGAGAGGTTAGCAGGAAGGAAAACAAGGAGGTGATATATGTCCAAGGGAAAGCAGAAATGACAACACTAAGAGGCTTATCACTGCGGAGTCAGGCTCGCACGCAGTGATAAATGTTACAAGCACAGCTGTGCCCGTCAGGGTAAGGTAGGCGGCAACAGTGACTGAGTGGAAAATGTACAATACCCTAGCTGAACACGGGCCAAATGAATAGGGCTGCGCCCGTCAGCGAAGAACCAGCTCACAGGAGCACGCAGAAAGATAATACAAGCACCAGCTGTGCCCGTCAGCGTGAGGTAGGCGGTAACCCATTAAACTGTGTGGAGAATGTACACTTCCTTCCAGGCAAAATTTATTTGGGAGCCCTCGTCAGCGAAGAACAAGCTGACAGGAAAGTGTTACGCCCCCACACAAAGAAACGCCTCCGGAGGCCGTTCCAGCGCAGCCACGCCTCAGGAAGGAAACGCCTCAGAAAGGGACACAGGAGGAAGCTGGAAAATCTCTGTAGGAGGAAACCCACAAGGCGGAGGCACGGTCCCACACCGTAGTCCAGACAGCAACGGCGAGAGGAAACACCAAAGGCGTCGGAGGCCGTTACACCAAACGCTGTGAAGAAGGGGTTCCTCAGGCGGACACACGCTCCCACACCACGACGGGGACAGCAAATGGAGTTGGCCTTTCAGGCGGAGACCCGCTCCCACGCCTCAACGAATGCGGCAAGAGATGTGAGGAAGACACCTCGTAGAGCCACGGCCACACAGAATGAAAACCGGTGGTGCAGTACCGGCGTCTTGCAAGCGGATCCGGGTACCCAAGGGCAAAGGGTGACCCGGAGACTGGGCTCCGACTGGGACGGCGATAGAAAAGACCTTGTGGAATGGCACCCGCAAGTTAAGAATGAAAAGCCCAGTGCAGGCAGTGTTTGAGTATTGAAAAGTGGCAATCACGATTTGCACAAATACCACAGGAACGTCCAAACAGTTGCAAGCTGTGGCCACTGAGGTAACGCAGACAAGAAAGAAGCTGGACAATGTAGATCCAGCCAAGAGCTTCCCAAGCCGTGATCCCCAGGGAACGAAGAGCCCCGAGCCAGGGGGCAGCAGGGAGCGCAAAGGCAGCACCGAAGAGTGGCAGTACAAGACGTGAGGTAAGGAAGTACTCACATATTAATCAGTAGAAATGTTGAAATCAACAGCTGGCACTGGAGAACGCGTTGGGGGTGATGGTGAACCGTCCCCACATAGTGGATCGTCGCCAATGCTACAAAACGAAGACGAAATGTAGAGAGATGAAGAGTCTTCTTTATTCGTACCTTTCACCATCACAGGTTCCAGTCAGCTGGAGTCAGCTGTGGAATGTTCACAACACTCTGTAGGCACATACCAAAAGGGGCAGGGGAAAGGGGTGGCGGAACGTACCATATAAGATTATAACAGTGTGTTTTTAAATTATGACTTCAGAGAGCCAAAACTCCAGATCTCTAGCTGTTCTAAATTGAAAGCTGCACTTGTAAAATATTACAAGGCAGCTCCATTGATAGTCAATGGGGGAGCTAGCCCTTCAAATAGTGAAAAATGAAATTCATGGGGGCCTATTTACAAAAAAATGTTGGAGTGTGGTATTATACCAAATTTGGCACCGCCACGCTCCAACATTTAATAAATGCAGAGATGCGCCGTATTTACAAGAATACGGCACACCCCTGTGTTTCTCCTAGCGCTGGTGCTAAAAAATATGCCAAGCACCAGCGCAGGCACCCTGCCGCCATGTTGCAAGGGTGCCTGCGCTACAGGGGTGATTGCTTATGTGCACATAAACAATCAATATTGATGATGTGCTCTTTCTATGTGTGCTACAAAATGCAGCACACATAGAAAGAGCAAAAAACAAGGAGAAATTAAATATTTCTCCTCGTATCGCCATTCTAAGACCATGTATTCCCTGGACTTAGTTTTTGGCGGAGCCCCAGCCTTGTAAATCTGGGGCAGCATCAAAAAGCAAGGGGTGTTGCAGTGAAAGGCCCACTGCAACATCCATTAAACGTCCCTTTGCTGCAGAGGACTGCAGCGGAAAGGGGCATATTTACAAGGTGGCAGTAAGCCACGTTAAGTGGCTTAGCGCCACCTTGTAAATATGAGGAATGCCGCTATGCCCCTGGGGCGTCACAAAAAGGGACGCCCCAGTGGCAATATGGGATTGTAAATATTCCCCATAGTATTTCACTATCAGGACATGTCCTACCTTTAACAAACACTGTACTCTGCCCATGGGCGTATTTCGAGCCTACCCTGGGGTGCCTTACATGTGAGAAAAGGGAAGGTTAGGGCCTGGCAAGTGGATGCACTTGCCAAAACATCATGGCAGTTAAAAACTGTGTGCAGGCACTGCAGTGGCAGGTCTGAGACACATTTGAAAGACTACTTGTGTGGGTGGCACAATCAGTGCAGCAGGCCCACTAGTAGCATTTGATTTACAGGCCCTGGGTACACACAGTGCTTTTACTAGGGACTTACCAGCAAATCAAACATGCCAATCATGGAGAATCAATCAGAATTACAATTTACACTGGGTGTACTTGCAATTTGACACTGATCAGCAGTGGCAAAGTGCCCAGAGTACCTAAATCAGCAAAAACGGAATCCAGCACACAGTCAAAATACACGAGTTAGAGACAAAAAGACAGGAGAAACCACACTGAGGATGCCAGGCCTAATAAAGCTGATCAGGAAGGTGACTGGGAGATTCACATGAGATATGGGTCCTGGTATTTGGAAAGAGTATAGAAGAAGCTAGAGGCGGAAAAGCCATACTGTAAAGATTCTTCTTGAGACATGATAAGATTAAATAATAAGTTTATTATCAGCAGCACAGTACAAGACCTCAACCAGGTATAGCTATCAAACGAATATCTAGTCTACATTCTAATCGTTCCTATGGTAACATTGTAACACCTAAAACTCCACAGTAACTATGTACAGTAAGATGCAACACACCCCTTCCCTTTATATTATAAATTCAAAAATCAAACTTTATATTTATTAGGAATGTTTATAGGTCTATTGTTCATTTTGACTCTTGAGGTAACACTCGATTGTTCAACAGGTCCATGGAAACGCTCCACACTATCCCTTTCCACCTCCATAAATGTAACCTCATTCCTACATCTGACCACCTTTCTCACATTCCACTCTCTGCCATCTTGGGTAACTACACTATTTGTGTTGACTTTGACCACTCTGATCGCATTCCCAAACTTAGACCCACTTTTCATCACCACACCCATTTTCCTGATCCTCACCATATCACCCACCTTGAAATTAGGTTTTTTAACCTTCCATCTCAAATCATACCTACTCTTTATCTTTTCTTGTTTCCCTTTCACCCTTTCCGCCACTTCACCAAGGTCAATTACCCCACAAGAGAGATTCTTCTTCATCCACCACGGGCACAACTTGGAAATGGCATCTCTTCTCTTTAATAGTTTGAGGGGCATATTCACAAGGACTTAACACCACTACACCACTTTCACAACGAACTGCCAGATCTGCGATGCGAACCAAAAACAGGCGATAAGCTGCGGTAGCAGCAGGGATTTAACACCTGCCTTCTGCTGGTGTTAAGCAGGATGACTACCTGCAGTATGAAAGGGAGCCCAGCCCCGAGACACATCTGAAGACCCACAGGTGCCATGGAGCCAATGATCATGCAGCTCGGAGACCCAAGAGGGCCACAACACCCACCGCCACCACTCCCAGCCCCCCCCCTCCGGACAAACACATACCGTGCACGACACAAGAGCCACAAAAAGCGCATGATGTCGCGCAATGACAACAAGAAACACACCTGTGTGGTCAGAAGAACGAGAAACAGTCACTCATCATTGAAGTAACAACCAAAAACTTTATTGAAATACAACACAAAACACCAATGCAGAAGACTCCTGTCGGGTCCGTCCGGGACAATCTTGATGTCACAGCCTGGAAAATAAAGCACAAAATAAAAACGTGTGTCATGCGCACATCAAAGGAGCGAGACACAGAGAAAGAGAGAAGGAAAGAAAGGCAGAGAGAGAAAGAGAGAGAAAGAAAGGAAGGGAGAGAGAGAGAGAGAGAGAAAGAAAGAAAGGGAGAAGGAGAGAGAGAAAGGAAGAGAGGGAGAGGGAGAGAGAGAGAGAGAGAGAGAAGGAAAGGAAGGGAGAGAGAAAGAGAGAAAGAAGGAAAGGAAGGGAGAGAGAGAGAGAAAGAAAGAAAGGGAGAGGGAGAAGGAGAGAGCGAAAGGAAGAGAGGAAGAGAGAGAGAGAGAGAGAAGGAAAGGAAGGGAGAGAGAGAGAAGGAAAGGAAGGGAGAGAGAGAGAGAGAGAGAGAGGGAGGGACACTGCCGCCCCACGCACCCAGGCACCACTGCTCACCTGCTGCCACCGGTGTGTCTCCAACCACGTGCCGGCATACACTGCAAGCCACCAGGTCTGCAATCTGTAATCGAGGCCAGAGTCAATGATGGCAGAGTTCATCTCACTGCACACGGCAACAACACCTGTCCGCCCCTGCGCATACATGCATCCGCACCCTACCCCCTCCCGCCGGCCAGCGCTGGCTGTCCGCCCTTGCGCACCCAGGCCCCACTGCTCACCTGATGCCAACGGTGTGTCCACCAGTGGGCACACCACGTGCCCGTGCAAGCTCCAGGCCCCTGTCCCGCGACCATGGCATGCTCCACATCCTGCGGACCCCCACCACGGCCCAGCAGGTCCCACACATGACACTGAGTCCTGAGGCATCAATGGCAGAGACCACATCAGTGCACACGTCATCATCGCAGGCTGCCCACCCGCTCAGCAATTTCAGTGCCACTAACCCTGTGCAACCCCAGTCAGCACCACGTGGTGGTAGGCCCGTGATGGCCGCATGGCTTCGGGTGACACTAACCCTGTGCAACCCCAGTCAGCGCCACGTGGTGGTAGGCCCAAGACGGCCGCATGGCTTCGAGTGCCACTAACCCTGTGCAACCCCAGTCAGCGCCACGTGGTGGTATGCCCGTGACGGCCGCATGGCTTTGGGTGCCACTAACCCTGTGCAACCCCAGTCAGCGCCACGTGGTGGTAGGCCCAAGACGGCCGCATGGCTTCGGGTGCCACTAACCCTCTGCGCAACAACTCATGGCCCTTTATGATTGAGAATCGTGGAACGTCCGTCATCCAGTCACCTCCGACAGTGGGGAATGTGACGTGGTCGGCCCCTAATATTCGCGGGGTCACATGGCCTGTGACGCCTGTGCCGGATGGGTGTGGTGTGTGTGCAAACCTGCCCTCAGGGAGTGGCCGTGACCTGCTAACAACTAGACCAGTGACCTGCAGACCACTAGCATGTAAACCTGCGACATGTAGCTATGTGGCCCCCCCCTCAGAGCGTAAGCGGAGTGGTCTGGCCTGGCGTATGCCGGACCAGCGCAGGGCTTGCAACAATGACTCAGGGGTTCTGGGCGTGGTTCAGTCCATGTCCGGACAAGGAAGTGACTAATGCGTGTGTCCCTGTTGTAGTGTCTACGGTACCCGGAACGCAATCGGCAATGTAGCACACTGTGACTGGAATCCCACTAGATGAGCATCATTGACATTAGGGGGAATCACTGACCCTACATTCATCCACACATTCATACTTGAATGATGAAAGACATGACACAGCAGTGCGTTTCTGAATGTTTAATGCACATCCAGTGGAGTTTTGCAGCTGGAGCCGTACAGGGACATGCCAACCCCACTTCACAATATGGGCCCGTGGAGGGCCAGCCAGAGTCCATCGGGGAATGACAAGTACAGAGGAAGAGGAAGAGTACAGTCCGCAGTCTGATCGCCGTGTCATTGGTCACCAAACAGGATATGGCAGTCCATGTCGCGGTCCAAGGTGAGTGCAGCAGAGTGTATCGGGGGTCAGTGGAAGGTCCTGGGGCCATGTGCGGCACCAAGCAGCAACAGGCCAGGTGGCAGAAATGAATGCTAGTGCCTCCTTCTGGTCTCTATCCCATCCACGTCCTCGTCCTCGTATGTGTGCTCTGCCTCACCTGTGGGTGGTGCTGTTCCGGCTGCAGTACTGTGTGCCACTGACACATCAGGGGCCGTAGGTGGATTGTTGGCCGCACTGTGTGGCAGTGACACATCAGGTGCCGGGGTGGAAATGTCTGCCGCACTGTGAGGCACTGACACACCAGGGGGCGGAGATGTGGTTGGTTTAGTAGCAGCAGTATTCATCTGTGCCACGCCTTGTGGCAGCAATGCCATGATGAGGATCTGCAGGGCATGGTAGATCCCAGCTACATTTTGCTGATGTGCAGCGGTGGCTGCCATCCTTTCCACCTCCATCCGCACCATGTCCTCCATGAGCCTCCGCATGTGTGCCAGCTCACGGCTGAGATCGCTGGGGCCACTCCGAGCAGACAGGTGTTCTTGTCTCCGAGTCATGACTCCAGCGATGTCAGCCAGGGCTCGTTGGAGACCATGGAGCGGCCTGTGGGTGTCCGTTAGGGACAGGAGGTGGTCCCTGATGGGACTTAGACACCCATGGATGGCGTAAAGTTTGGTAGCCATGAGGTCGAACCCCACCCGCACCTGCTCAGCCATCTCCCTCTGGCCCTCCAACACATGGCGTTGGAAGGCCATGTGTTGTTCATGGGGGTCCTGGGAGACAGCCGGGGTTGTGGGTGCCTCCTGCTGGGTGGTTTGTGGGGTGGGTTGGGTCTCCTCGATGCAGCTGGGCTGCCCTGATCCTGGAGGTGAGTTGTGGATGAGGTCAATGATGTCTTGGAGGGCTTTGGTGTCGATGCTGGGGGTGTCCTCCTTGTCATCAGTGAAGAGTGGCTGGGACTGCTCTGCAGGAGGTGTTGACGGTGCCTCTGCAATGTGAAGGGGAGATGCTGTGTTACAATGTGTCCACATGTATGTAGCCGCATGGTACATGTTCAAATTCAGACAGCATGGCAATGTACATTGTGACAGTCTGTAGATCAGGGCCATGATCCAGAGTCATTGTGGGTGTGCACTGTGCTCTGCTTGATTGTGCATGTGTGCCATTGTGGCCATCTTCCCCGTCCCCCCAGTACCTGGTGGTTACTCACCCTGTTGCTGTTGTGCTGTGTCATGTCGAGCAGTGTCCACTCCCCAACTCCTGCCACGGTCTCCACACTGATGACTGTCGACACCAGCTCCTCCATGTCATCCAGCTCCAGCCGTGGCGCTGGACTCCCACCGCCAGTCTGCATTGCTGCCTTCTGGTTGCCTGCGAGTTTCTCCTTGGTTTTGCGCTTGATGTCAATCCATCGCCTCTTGACCTCGTCCATTGACCTCTTGTGCTCTCCGACGGCATTCACCTTGTCCACGATGGACCGCCATATTCCATTTTTGGTGCCCAATGACACGTTGGAGGTGACGAACAGTTCTTGATGGTGTTCCATCACCTCCGTGACCGGGATCCTATTCTCCTGCGGACCGAACCGCGTCTTCCTCTTCTTCTTGTCCTTGCCCTTCCCTGTCCCCGAGGTCTCAGGCTGGTCGTACGGGGTGCTTGTGGGGTTTCGCTCGTCCTCTGCGCCGGCTCCGGCTGCCTCCATGGTGGTTCGGTGTTGGTTATTTTGTGTTTGTGGGTTTTTTCTACTTTTGTAGTGATTTTCCCGCCTGCCGTGTGTGTATTGCAGGCCTGGCGCTGCTTATCGCTGATTTCCTCATCGCGGTTTGGGCCATCGCATGTTTTTTCACGTTGGGGTTTGTGTTTTTATCGCCGTCGCGGTGGTTGTATCGCGGACATTGGGCGCGTTTTCGGGAAACTATTGCATGGTACCGCCGTGTTGTGAATTCCATGTTAAGATGGGGTTATTTTCCCGCGATAGACTGCGATGTGTAAAGTTGTATTAACCTTTTTTGGCGATGTTTAGCGCACGTTCTTGTGAATATACCCCTCAATGGACTAACTTCAGTAACCGAATGAGTTGTAATACGATACATTCAACGTGTTTCTCTTAATACATTCTTCCATTTGATTTGATTTGATTTGAGGATTTATAAAGCGCAACAGTCACCCAAGGGCATCAAGGCGCTAGAGATCAGCCGTCCATACCCAGGAATCTAGAGCGGGCCAGAAGCTCCCGCTAGATGCTAGACCGTGAAAAGCCAGGTTTTAAGAGCCTTTCTAAAGGGGAGCAGAAGGGCAATGGATCTAAAAGCAAGGGGCAGAGCTTACTAGCTGCCACCGAAAATGCTCTGTCCCCCCACTTCTTCTTCTTAGTTCTTGGTACAACCAGTTGCATTTGAAGCGAAGAGCACAATGGTCTAATAGAAGAGTGCCACTTGAACATTGTCTTCAACCTAGACGGATAGGAAGCATGCAACGATTTATGGACCATACAGAGCGATTTGAAGCTAATGCGTTGTTCAATGGGGAGCCAGTGCAGGACCTCCAGTCCCTTCCTGGCAGATTGTTTCCAGGGACTGTCCAAAATGAGCCTTGCCAATGCATTCTGTATTACCTGGAGTTTGTGCTGCAAGTTCTTGTTAGCGGTCAGGTATAATGCATTACAATTATCAAGTCTGGACATTACCAATGCCAGTGCAACCTGGATCCGAGCTGGTCGTTGGATAAAAGGAAAGATTTTTTTAACATCCTTATAAGCCAGGAGCATGTCGAGATGGTGCGATTCATTTGGATATTAAAGTTAAGTTCAATATCCAACAGGACTCCAAGGTTCTTAGCCTTTCCGCTCGGGGTAGGACAGCATCCAGGGACTGAGGCCAGGAGCTGCTATTCCACTTGGATGACCCTGAACCGAATATCATCACTTCAGTTTTATCCCCATTAAGCTTCAAAAAGTTAGTCGACATCCATTCTGCCACTCTGGTCATGCATCCAAGAATATTTTCTGACAACGTGCTTGGCCCTTTAGGGATAGTAACCATAATCTGTGTGTTATCTGCATATGACACCACCTCAAATCTGAATGAGTGGATCACAGATGCTAGGGGTGCCATATACAGATTAAAAAGAGTGGGACTCAGAGAAGATCTCTGCGGGACTCCACAGGGTAGTACATAGGAGTCTGAGTGGAAAGATTTTAAATTCACCCTTTGGTATCTCCTTGTTAGAAATGAGGGCAGAAGGGCTAGGGCTTGATGTGAGATCCCAAGACTCCGTAGTCTGTCCAGAAGCAGAGTAGATGAAATGGTGTCAAATGCTGCTGACAACAGAATTGGTGCATCAACTGAGTTTCAATAGGAAAATTGGCGTGTAGGCTTGGAGCCAGCGCCTTGGCTCCAGAGATCGATGCATTGGACACCGTATCACCGCTACTGCAGCTTGGTGAGATCGACCCATCTTCTTGACTGAATGGCAGAATTCAGTGCATCATTTTACGCCTCTTGACTCCGGCACTCATCCTCAGAACTGATGCATTGCCTTCACTACATGGAGAAGATTGATGTATTCTGCACTTGCGAGTCTCGACAATGATGCATCTAGCTGTTTGCGACCAGGAAGTTGTTCATCTGGGCCTTCGTGGGTCCTCTAGCCAGCTGGCGCTCCATCGCAGTCAGCCCACACTTTGACTTTACCCTGGTCCAGCGTGACCTAAAGTAACCTTTTTAGCGCTACTTGCTTGTAAGCACTTTACTTCGTTTATTGTTTTCAAATTCAATATCTTAACTTCTATACATTGGATTTTTCTTTTTGTGGTCTTGTTGCAGTCAGAATATAATAATCTATTTTTCCAAACCTGTGTGGAGTCTTTTTGTGGTGTATTAATTACTGTGTGTGTCAGGGTGTTGTACAAATACTTTACACATTGCCTTTTTAGATAAGCCTGACTGCTCCATGCCAAGCTACCAGTGGGGTGAGCACAGGTTATCTTTTAGTGTGCACTTAGCTTACAATGACTAGAGTGGTAGTGCCTGCCTGGCCTGGATTCATTCCTCAGCCAACCAGGAATCCAATTTTTTAACATAAGCTCAGGTGTTTCTTTTATGAATAGATGATTAAATGTATGCAGGGTGGGGTGTGTTGATGTTTAAACTTTGTCCATTTAGTAATGTGAAGTGGTTGGTGATTAATTTAAAGAAGTTGATCACAAGATCCTTTGCATTAATAGTCAGGTATTCTGCAGTTGAGTCTTTGTTAGTGATTAGTGAGGCATAAGATGCAGTCTGGTTGCCTGAATTCAAAGATAATTTTGAATAGTCCTTTTGTTGAGTAGGTGGCATCTCAAATGCATTGTAAGTGGTGGGTGTTCTTGCTTTTTTTGATGGTTGCAATATAAATTATACAGAGTCCTTCTATGCAGTTTTTTTCTGTCTCGTTATATGTTTTTTTCAATGTCATTCTAGCATTCTAATGTTTATTTTCTGTTACAAGTGAGCCTAGCCACATTCTGGTGTGGTTGTCTATGTCTTGAGGCTTTAGTGAGCCACTGGTGAAAGTGTCAGATAGACAATGATGGATTCAGTATGCATGTTCTTGGAATGAGTCGATGTAGAAAGGCGTCCACCATCTGTTAAGGGAGATATTTTTAATTTTGTTATTACTGGTAATGCCGTCATCGAATTTAGGTCGTATTAGATGATGTGGTGGTCTCTTCATGTGATGGACTGTATTTTTTGGCAATTGAGCACTGTGAGGCTGTCAGATAGACCTGCAGTCTGATGAGCATCAGTATTTTCAAATGACCTGTCTCCAAAGATATAAAGATAAGGGTGGTCAATAGTGATATCAGATAGAGGGCATGATTCTCAAACAGCACTTTGTAGTACATTTTGTGCTATTACAAAATGTGCTACAAATTGTAAGTCACATATATATATTTTTGTACATGGCACAAGTGCACATTTTTATTCAGTCTATATCACATTCACTGGGCTGTCACTTGGTAGGAACACCTTGTCCTTGAGAAATGCAAAAGTTGTGTCATAACATTATGAACCATTTCTGCATTACATGAACGGAATTGGCAAAATAAATGCACTCATCACATAACTAACTTCCTCGCAGAGGGGTTCTTTATGACACTATTGCTGTTGAAGTCCAAGGCTACACTTCTCCCATAGGGACCACCTTTTGTGATAATAATTGTCCAGCCTAGGTCTCTGGGTTACTGGGTTGCCCCCTTTTTTTCTAACCCTTTTAGAAAGTTAGTATTTTCCTGCCTTAGCTATTTAGTCTCTCACACATACAGAAGGGGAGAGAGGCTGAATGATCTACTCCGGCCTCCCTAATCACAGACTGTTACACACACAGAGGAGTAGAGAGTGGTGGTCAAGGCGGTGGCACGTGCTTAGTGTGAAAATACTGCTCTCACTCACAAGATTGTGACATGCTTCATCATTGGGCTTGCTTCAATACACCCCCGCGCAGACCAACTCCTGGGGTGGAGCAAAAAGGAGGGGAAAACAATACAAACATGTAAAATATACATATATTTCTTGCCAATGTATATTGGGACGAACGAAAGAGAAGTGCAGTGAAAGTTAAAACTAGCTCGGAGGTGTCACTGCTCAAAAATGTATTCCTGGACCCCCCGGCCAGGACTAAAAACGTGAAGGATGGTGGTGACAGGAAAGAATTAAGAGTTCCTACACCCCTCCTTACGGCCAAATCGTTGACATGTTTCTGCAGTGTTCGTGGTGCCCACAGTGTTGGGTCACACCGGCATTCCTCAGGACCTTTCCGATCCCAATAGCGTTTTGCCCTCAATACCAGGATTAGGTACCCCTGGGGCCCTGTTGTTTCCACCGGGAGGGTAACCCTACGTAGCACACACTCGATGTTCTGTAGGGGATAATACAAAGATAAAATATAGTTATTCGTGCTTGGCTGACTGCCGTGGGTTCTTACTCTGACTCAAGCAGTACTGTCTCATAGCTCGCATGCACCACCATGTGGTTCATGACTGACCATAATCGGTCCTACACACTGTATACATGTTCAAAATAGGACATATCATCCATTCCCTGGGTAATTCACCTCTTAATATATGCAGGTAATCGTACGTCGCTGGACAGGAGTCCACTATATTTTAGCTATGCTCATTCACACTATGAAGCAGAAAGCCCAACTCACCGAGTTTCATCTGAAATATGCTAAAACTGGCGAGAAAGTGGGAGAGACCCCCTGTAGTCACACACTGGGGGAGACAAATAAAAACATGGAAGCAAATGATTAGATAGTAGCACATAATATCGCAATGGTAAAAAGGATCCCAATGGTGAATGTTGATCAGGTTGTATATTGAGACATCCATGATGCTCCGATCAGGAGTAGAGTATGACGGCATGTAGCAGCCGGCCACACATTCATACCACTGTAGTCATGGCCTGTTATGTTCGCCGTATCCCTACATTACCTCTAATGTGGGTGTTGTTGCTTAGTGCACCACGATATGTGAGTCAAACACAATTGCTCGCTGTTCTGGTGCAGTTATTGCGTGGTGTTGTTGGCCGAGTAAAATTAGCAAATGGACCCAGAAGCTTGGTTCGTTACGTGGTCGCCGGCAGTCTGGGTCAGCTCCCGGCTACCATCACTGCGGAATCGGGATACTCTCCGGGCAGAGCACTGCAGCCTCACAGCTCTTCGGAACTGACGGATAGATCTTCTTGACTTTGCAACACATCCTCGAAACCAAACTTCACATCGCAAGCCCTTGTCAATGACAATGCAGGACCTCACATCGCAGCTTCACAGCTGCTCAGAACCGACACATCTCCTTGGCTGCATGATGCATTCTTGGCACTGGCACTCGCAATGCTCCACAATCAGGATTTAAGGTACTATTCTTCAGTGGGCCTCACTGGGTCCCTGTAGGTGGCCCACGCACCATCACCGTTGGCTTAAACTTGTGACTTTATCCCAGTTTGGCTCAACCAGTTGGCGCTTTGTGCTTTTTGGTGCTGTTTTTACTAAAATCTTTAAAACTGCATATCTTTGGTTCAAATGATTGGATTTTTATCGTTTTGGTCTTGTTTTATTTATTCAAATGTACTTTATTTTCCTAATCTGGCGTGGCATCCTTTTGTGGTGAGTTTTCACTGTGTTACTGTTTGTAATATTGCACAATTACTTTTCACATTGCTTCTGAGTTAAACCTGACTGCTCTGTGCCAAACTACCTGAGGGCTGAGTACAGGTTAATTTAGGGATTGCTTGTGACTTTACCCTGACAAGGATTGTGTTTCCTGCTTGAGTAGTGTTTCACCCCCTCAAACAGTAACCCAATTTCTTATATAGATTTACTACTAAACGGGTTGGGATTAGGGAGGAGTAAAAGGGGATTAGGAAGGGCAGGAGAGGGGTTTAGGGAGAGACATCACCCGTCCACACAAGAGTAATCAATTGCATTACTGTGAGGGTGAAGAAATGTAGCTCACGCTTACTACAAAGTGTAAACTTACTCAAAAGTGTAGCTTACTTTTGGGAATCAGGCCCAGGTATTCCAGAAGGGTGTCTGCAAATATTGTACAGTGTGGAGGTGACCGGTAAAATAAATGGAATTAAAAGCAGTAAAGTGGTAAAAGATGGCAGAGGTAAACAGCAATGAAGTAATGATTCAAAGACCTGGGGTACGTGGTCTTTTCATTATCAAGATTTTGTAAACTATTGCTAGATCTTCAACCAAATCTCCTGGCTGTAGTACCAGAATATTATTTACAGAATAACATTTGACAAAAATATCATGTCCTAAATATTGTTTGCAAAATTATTACCCCTTTGGCGGTAATAATAAAACATCTGCTCACAATATTATAAATGATATCTAAGACACAATATTTATGTCAGATGATATTTCTGTCTATGATATTCTGGTTCACAGCCATCTTTTGGTAAGTCATTTCAGGTATTTGTGAAATATCTAACACAAATGGCTTCACGACTGAAGGCCTGCCTTCAATTCATGTTTCTGTGTTAAAGAAGAGGTCTAGCCTGGAGTCATTTAGTAAGTCACATATGTGTAGTTCATTATCTGTTTTTGCAGGAACACAGAAGGTCATTTAATAGCCACTGCTTTGATTTCTTCCAATGGTTACTCTTGAAGTGTGGCTGCACTGAACTTGGGAATGGCTGTTGATTTAAGCACAATAATTTACATGAACAGGAATCTGTGCATTTGCGGGACGTCTTCGTAGTCTTCTAGATCCAATTTTTCTCACTGGTTGCTGTTGGGATCTGAATGTCAAATGTTTCTACATAAAACTAATGACCCCAACTATTTCAAAAGGGTCAGGTTTAAGACTATTAGAGATAGTTTGTATATATGGCGTGCTATGGCTGCTAAATGTACTCTGTCGTTGTTTCACGACAAACTCCCACTATGGGGAAATCCCAACATGCCGGCTGTATTTCAAGACACTGTTGGTAGACGCTGGGCTAGGTATAGGATTGAGCACTTCGGTGATTTGTATGATAGCAAGGGCTTTAGCATATTTGAGAAACTGCAGCTCCTTTAAAATCTTCCTGGCCAAATGTTTTTTAAATATCTTCAAATTAGGGACTACTTTGTGAAACATCTAGCCTTAATGGCAGTGTCTAGGTCAGAGATATGGGATTGTTTATACGTGGAAAAATCAAAATCGATAATTAGTATTATGTATCAGTGCCTCAGCAATTTTAGGCAGAATGGGTGTGAAAAACTTGCTGCACGATGGACTAAGATTTTGGGGGTAAATGTTACACCCATAACTATCACTCAGGCATTAGGAACTATAGAAGTGTCAATTTACTCTGCTAACTTAAGACTACAGCAATTCCACACAATATGTATGTTTTATTACACCCCAGAGAAGATTGCTAGCTGGGCTCAGCAGGGCCAAAGAGAAGATTGGGAAAAATGCTCCAAATGTGGGATATATGCTGCAGACCTAGTACACATGTTTGCTACCTGCCCAGAGTTAGAACCCTTCTGGCAGAAGATAGCTCAGGTGATGAGGGGGCAACTAGGGGTAGATTCTCCCCCTACAGCTATAGAAATTATGCTGGGCTACAATGAAGAGAGCCAAGGGTCGAAGAGGCTTATCTCAATCTTACTAGTGGCTGCCCGACTTACCATCGCCAGGGCTTTGGATCTCAACTAAACCACCCACCATAGGCGAATGGTGGGTCATCGTAACGGAAACTTACAAAATGGAGAAAGCTTTAGCTAGGGCAAGAGGAACTCGTTCTTTGATGGAATTGGAGGCTATATGGGGGCAATTGTCACTAGATACATAAGTCCAATAGATTAGATTGAGTGAGTATGTAATATATAATTTGAAGAGAAACTTCCTTGTAGTATGGATACAGATTTAAGTTTATTATAAATATCGTTTAAGGTAACACCTGTACTGTACTGTCCTAGGAATGATTATGCATGCGCCGGGATGTACTGTTAACGTGGTTGTTATATTGTATTGATGGAACGGTATAAGATACTCTAAAGATCATTTGTAATGTCGTTCCCTTGCTGACAATAAAAATATTTTTTTTAAAAGAAAAGAGAAGCAGGGCTGTTGAAAGACAGGTATCTCTTAAATATTTGAATGTAAGATTTTATTTTCACGTATTAAAAGTTTGAGCACATGTACCTAGGTAGTAACTAAATTCCTATATATCACAGAAGAGGCAGCAAACAGGGCAATAAGAACCAAAGTGCAGCTATTTTACTTTATAAAAATAACCAAAGAATGACTTGAAAAGATGGTTAGAGATAAAAAGTAAGAAGAAGAATATCTATTTATTAGATTAAGATTGTTCCATTGTTTATATGTGAAATAGAGTACATACCAAGAGCAGTGTTACAAGAACAATAAAGTATGCATTCTACCAACTAAAGGTGCAAAGCAGCCAACTGCCAGTTTGGAAGTCAGCCTGCAGTGGACCTCTCTCTTTCCTTCCTCTTTCTCCCCACTTGTACACTGATTTAGGTATGAATTTGAAAATGCACTTTCATATACATGAAATGTTAAAGGAGGTCAATCATCACTCCCGCCTAATGACGCACAAGGTTAGCGCACTAGAACCCATTTGGGCAGTGCTTAATTTATAAAAGAATAGGTGCCGGAGCTCTCGTCAGGAGGCCACTGCAGCTTGCACTACATATTGGCCCAGTCATGCTGCCAATGATAGTAGCAACACAGCTACTAACCATCACACTCCCACAAAGCTATAAGAATGACTGGGGGGCAGGTAATATATATTTTTAATGTATATTGAATTTATAATTGACTGTTGTTGTGGTCATCCCAGACAGCGCCACCTTGTGGCAGACTGTCACAAGCGCCAGTGTTGACAATTAAGTGCCGGTGCCCAGCACCGGAAACCACCGGCTCAAATTCAGTACTGCATTTGGGCAGTGAGTACAAACATTTCTTGGGTTCTAAAAGATTGCACATCCCATGTATTTTATCCATGCTGTACACTGGATACCAATTGGGACTTGACCACAGCACAGCAAAAAATTACAGCATTGCTGAAAGAGGTTAGCTCATCATGTGTATAAAATCAGAATTTAGACAACGAGTCGCAGCATTTCCTTATGACCAACTGTCTTCAGCATTTAGTTTGTCTTACCTAGAAGTCATGGTTGCAAATTGGAAGATAATCTAATTGAACTAAATTGCTCTATGTTGTCTGACTTTGAAACATTTTGTACTGAGATAAAGAAACTGTTTGATAGAAAATACATGCACTGTCTTTGGGTAAGGAATTATTGATTCTGAAACAAGAATCACAGGATCTGTTGGCTTACATCACCAAATTCAATTGAATGTTGATTGAGATGGAGCTGCCCGAGTAAAAAAGAGCATCACTCTTACTATGGATTCAGGAGGGATCTGAAGGACATTTTAATGCACATGGTCAATCTTCCCAACTTTTGGGATGTATTGATTAAGTTAGTGGTCCAGGTAGATCATCATTTGCTAGAGTGAAAGGCAAACAAGCCAAGGCCGATGCTAATTAAATATGTACTGTGGTGATGGAGGCCACTTTATAAAGAACTGTATTGCCAAAAAGAAAGGTTGCGGTGCTAAATGTTTTTTCTTAAATATGAGTCTGTGGTGACAGAAGAAGCAGAGCATGAAGTTGAGTCTGAAAGCAAGGGCCTTCAGAGAATTCAGACATCAGTTCCTCTTGCAGGAGGTCTCTACTTTAATCACCAATACCCAGCAATTTGCAGTGATTCATTGGAGTATCTTGTGTCATTTGGAATTGTCTGAGTGACAGAGCATATACATTGTGACTGTATTAGAATCTAGAGCTCCTGTAATTTTATCGATCAATGTTGTGCCAGACACTTAGGTTTACCCTCTATTTAGAAAAAGATTCCAGAGCATTTAATGGCTGTAGACTGCATGGCTTTGTCTTCTGGTTCAGTCCGCTACAACACCTGTGCATTAATATTGCAAACTTTTGATAATCACTGTGAGGTCACACAATTCAATGCAATAGATGCCCTACTGTTTAACCCTTGTAATGCATGGCTGGCCTTACATGATCTCACAGCCCTATGGGCAGCACGGTCGGTACAAATGAAATCTGACTAAGGCTTAACTCATTGTTATCAACATCCCACGACTATGACTCAAGAGCACCATCAATGAAAACATTTATCATTAACTATGTGTGTACCAACATTTTCCATTTTGTAAAAACATTTTGTTAGCATATGGCTTAAGAACATACACAATACAAATGTAAAGGAACGCATCTCCCTCAATTCCTCCACCACATGGGAATGTCTTCACCAACTCGAGGAGAAACCACTCAGTGCTTTGGCTGGGTTCATCCACAGGACCTCCATACCTCTGTCCCTGTCCCCTCTAATTCTCTGATGCCCCCCTCACTCGTCTTTCTCTAGAGAGTACCAGCATTTTCTGCATAACAACCATACAAGAATGTTATAGGAAGTATCAGGACACACTGGACAAATAAAAAGCAATTATCCACCCTCCCTAATTTGATTACAACTGTTGCAATGATCTTCAGCCAGTGGCCCCTCTTGTAGCCGGATTTATGTAGTTACCGACACAACTTCAAAGGCACTATCTAGGTAAGACCTTAGCATCTGACTACATCCGTGCATCACAGTCACTAGCATCTTCACTACTCTCCTTTTTGCCCAAGAAGAAGGGTAAGTTATTTGCTAGTACTGATTATTGAGGTATTAACCACATAAAGGTTAATAATATGTATGTCTTGCCTTTAATCCCAGAGCTACTGGATCAGAAGAGCGTCATTTTTACTAAAAGAGACCCTCGGGCACATACCATCTTGACAGAGTCCAACAGGGTGAAGAATTGAAGACTACTTTTAGAGCCCAATTTGGACCCTGATTTGCTAACATTTTTTGCCAGATTTGCATTATTTTTGTGACTTCAACCAGATGCAATCCAACTCAATTTTGAATTTGCTCTGGATAGTTTCCAAAAGTAATGCAAAGCTGAACAATGTCCTGTTTTGAGTTACACCGCAGAAAAGACACGTTTCATGGGTGATACATGGGTGTTCCCATGCAACCACCCATGTGTTTTGGATGCAAATCCCTATCTACAAACATTTTTAGACAGAAATTTGTGCCAAAGTCCTATGCCACCTCGAGGCAAGCGAAACAAGTAGAATTTTTTTTAATTTCTCCTTGTTTTTCCTACTTTGTATGTTTGCTTCATTGTGCAGCACACATACAATGCAAGAATAGTGTTAAAGGATAGTTTAGGTACTGGAAGGGTCCCCTTCCTGTACAAAAACTATACATTATAGAATGCACAGACCCTTGCACTATGGCGTAAGGGATTTTGCATTGGCACACAGCAGCCAAAAGTGTGCCAGAACAAGTAGAGAGCCACATCTTATGAGATACGGCTCTTATCTGCTCTCTCCCTTTCACACAACACAGTGAAACAACTTTAGTTGCTGTGCTGCATTTAGTTACTTTTTAGCAAATCTGGGCCTTGGCTGCTTTGAGTACTAGGTCATGGCATTTAGACTCTGCACTGCCCTGGAAATTCCAGAATTTAATGGATGACATGTTTGCAGGGTTTTAGATGTGTTCTATGTTGTCTACATGGATGACATTCTTGTCTACTCACACTCCAAAGAAGAACTCCAGAACCATGTAAAGGCTGTGCTGCATGCAGACTTAGTCATGTTCTGGGATGCAGCACTGATGCAAGTGAAATGCAAATGGATGAATGAAACATGTCAGCAATTACTCAGTGACCTATCCCAACTATGGTGAAGGCAATACAGAGCTTCCTGGGCTTCATCAATTATTTTGGGCCGATTATTCAGAACTTGTCCATTTCTTAACCCATTGCCTGGCTGTTTTGCAAGAGGACTGTGCTCCAGTGGTCTATAAAAATTATTTCAAAACTTAAAGGACCTATTCACCTCAGCTCCCTCATTGTATCGTTCAGATATGACCCTACCTTTCTTGGTCAAAGCACATGCCTCTTATTATGTGTTGGGCAGTGTTTTGTCCCAAAGACACGCTGATATGGGGCAGAGCCATCAAGGGGCTCATTTCTCATGAAAGTTTACAACAAGTGAAATGAAAAACTAACAAGTAATTACTGGCTATCATATGCCTATTGGAGGATCTGCACCACTATTTAATGGGATCTCGCCATGCAGTGGAAATCTTTGCAGATCACAGTAATTTGCATTTTCTGTAATCCGCTTTCACTTTGACACCTTACAACTGTGCTGGGCACTTTCACCATTACATATTTACCAGATTCACAACACTGGAAAGGAGATGTTTTGTCCCATGTTCTCCCTGCGAATACACATGACAGTAACCAAGCCACTTCCAAACCCCATTGAATTCTACATGTCAAGGTTAAGCCATCAAACCAGACAGTACAGCCTTGCTTCAATACCATAATAGTTTTCAGTAGGACTTAGTAATGGCTGTGAAAACTATTGATACTAATTCTTGCATTCAAACAGGACCCAACCATTCTGAAATAAAAGGTTTATTAGATTGGAATGGGTATTTGTTCTCACAAACCTCTGCTCTCTAACAATACGGGCTGGCCTGGATGCATTATGCCGTGTTAGCGGACATCAGGTGTCAGAAATACTTAAGAAAGTGACCTACATTATTTCTGCTGGCCCACGTTGGAGATGATTGTGCCGAAGGTTTAGCCAATATTATCAGACCACCAGGACTCTTACAGCTCATTCCCATTCCACCAGCTACAGGGCACTTCGTGTTTATGGACTTCATAGTCAAAATGCCTTTGAGTCAACAAAACTCACTAATTTTTGGAGTTGCAGATCACCTAACCAAGAATGGTCATTTCATCCCACTATCAGGACTACTCTCTGTCTTTTAATTAGCATGGGTGTTTGTCCAAAATATTGTCAAGTTGCACAGCATTCCAAGTAAATTGATCACAGGTCGAGGGTCACAATTTAACTCTGAATGTTGATGCTAGATTTTCTACAATCACCCACAAAAGGATGGAACGACTGAACACATAAAGCAGACTTTAGGGCAATAACTTTGCTGTATGGCCATGCAATGCAGAGAGTATTGGAGTGAGACAACAATACCAGCATGCCGGATCAAGTATGTCCCATTTCAATGGATCTTTGAGATATCATCCTAACATTCTGACCTTTGAATGGCCTGTCCAGTCCACCTTGCTTTCCATACAACAGTATAAAAGTCATCTTCATTCAAGGCCAAATGTACGACCCATTTTTGCATGCGCAAACGGGTTAGCGACCCGTTTGCGCATGCAAAAACTAATAGGGCCATGTACAAACCCTATTTAGCGAGTCTAAATTTATTTGCGACTCGCTAAATTGGATTTGCGACTAGCAATTAGGAAGGGGCGTTCCAAGGGCGTCCCTTCCTAATTGCGACTTGCTACCCTATGTAAGAATGTTTTGCGACCGCAATTGAGGTTGCAAAACACTCGCAATTTACCGCCCTCTTCAAGAGGGTGGTAATGCACTCGCAAATTGGAAGGGGTCCCCATGGGACCCCTTCCCCTTTGCAAATGCAGGGAGAAATATTTTTTAGGGGCAGGCAGTGGTCCCAGGGACCACTACCTGCCCTTAAAAAATGAAACGAAAACGTTTAATTTTTTTTTAAATGCATCCCGTTTTCCTTTAAGGGCAGCCATTCCTAATGGGGTCGCAAATTGCGAGTGCCTCATGAATATTGATGAGGCATGCAATTTGCGACCCCATTGGGAATCGTAAACAGTGTCTCTGACACTGTTGTACGTGGCATTTAGCGATTCGCAAATTGCAACTCGCAATTGAGCGCAATTTGCGAGTCGTTAAATGCCCCGGTCGTACATCTGGCCCTCAGTACTTTATTTGGCTTGTCAACATTGTGAATAAGGCAAGAAGGGTTACGAAGAACAAGCAGATAAAACACATACCCAAACATAAGGTAGAAGATCAAGTTTTGCTGGCTATGAAGCATAAACCTAAATATATTGGCCCTTTCATGGTTAAGAAACTAGTCAATCAAGTAGCTCTGAAACTAGAATTACTGCATACCTTTTGAATAAACTCAGTATTTCACATTACACAACTCAAGTTATGTCATCCCAAGAAGCTTCTCACTCCATGATCACTGCCAATGAATTGTGAAAAAAGTACAGGGTTCAGCGTATCACTGATTCCAAGGTTGTTCAGTGTCAAGTTCCCTTTTATTAGATTGAAGCAGTGGTGTAACATAGGCCCCTGCGGTGCTGGGGGGCCCCCAAGTTCCAGAGCCCCCCTCAGCACAGTACCCTGACTGGAGAGATCTTGATTGAGTCCGCAGAAGGGCCCCTCCATGTACCTTGCAGCGGGCCCCCTCAAGTTTCATTACATCACTGGATTGAAGAGCTTTGATTCAGAGAAGAGATCCTAGGAACCAACGCCATATCTCGATGCATCCAAACTCCTGTGTCAATTTCTGTTTAGACTCCTCGTTGCCCTATCATTTCATGCCATAGCAGTAGTGCACTTTATAAGGAAATAAGTGCCAAGGACCTTGTCAGGAGGCCACTGCATCTTGCACCACCCATTGCAGTGCTGCCAATGACAGAAGCATCACAACTGCTCAACATCGCACTCCTACAAGTGTGATAATTCAGACTTTTTCAGGCCCCCAATGGAATGTGAATGGCTTGGGCGTAAAGCATTAGTCATTTTAAATATGTATTGAATTATTCAATACTTGGTGTTTTGCTCATCTCTAAATTAGAGAAACAGCGCCACCATTTGTCAGACTGTCATACCTGCTGGTGTTGACAATTAAGTGCAGGTGCTGAGCACCAGAAACCACCAGCTCAAATGAAGAACTGCATAGCGGTAATATAAAGAAGGGATACAATGGGTAAGCCTTATTGCAAAAACAGAAGGCACATTGTGTGCTTTGGACAAATTCCCTTTTTCATGACTGTTAAATGGGTTGCCTGTTTTTAGTTCGAGTGCTGGAATAGTAGGAAAAACTATTAGAATTACCAAAGGACTGAAATTCCCAGAAGTCTTGGGTGGTGGCCATCTTGGGTGGTTTCCCAGTATGAAGCAGGACCATGCCCTGGCTCACATGCTCAGTAGTGCAAGTCTCTGTTGTGGACAGAAGCTTCTCAACAGTCTTGTCTGGCATCATGGTAGAGACTGGTGAAGCGTGTGAGACAGACCCTGACTCTTGGTGACCAGGGCTTTCCTCATCCGTACCAGGTCCAAACCAATTGCCGGTAGCAGTGCTTATCCTAAGGCCGAGGCATTGCTTCAGAAAGGGGTGCAAGAGCAAAGATTTAGTAACACTCTTCATGACTATTGGAGGCAAAGAGAAAGAAAAGGGGCCAATTTGTAAAAACTGCTTGTTTGACTTGTTGAACAGTAAGCAAACACAGGAGGTTAAAATCAATCCATAAGAAAGGGTGGCATCATTGTTAATGTTCTGACTTTCAAAGAACAAAGTGCAAAGAGAGTTTATAGATGTAAATCTGTGCAATGCCAATTGGTTCATATCCTGAAGGAAATATGGCACTAGTGTAAACTATAGGCAAAGCAAAACTGCAAAATAACATACATCGACAAAGTAAGACTTGGTCTAAGCTATATTGATAAAACAAGAACAATGGAACAAATTAAAGAGTGAATGATTTGTATAATTTTGTATAATAATGACAGTTGTTTTTGCTCTTTCATTTTAAATCTCCGAAAGTGTGTAAATTGCCCGATTCCAACATCACATGCTGACTCCCAGACCAGTTATTCAGGTACCTTCTTCCATAACCCAAGAGTTGAAGGAGAGTACAAAAGTAATACACAAGCTTCCAGTTAGACCATTTTTTTTATCTTGATAGGTCTCCCTCCTAGCTCATCCCTTTTCCACAAACCCTTCCCCTTGCCTAGTGTATCCATCTCTCAGTGCCAGCATCTGTGATTGATCAGAGATTCGGTGCTGTGTGTAGGAGGGCCCCATAGAGCATTGTGTCACCCCATGTGATTTGGACGGTTCCCTGTGGCAATTTCTTGCTCAGCACCCAGAAAACTGGGGTATTTTCCATCACAAAGCCATTTTTGAGGGGGGGGGGGTAACTTCATGATGATGAGGGGGCCCCACAGCAAGCCGCTGGCCAATGGACTTACAAAGTGACAGCATGGAGACAGAGCCATTCACTGTGTTCTTGGAGACAACCCGCATAGGGCTTTGGCAACTTTGGCAACTGCAGTGTCTTAAGAAGGCATAAAGTTTTAAGTACAAACACAGCAGTAAAGCACCTTTGTTCTGAAAAGCAAGAGACTGCAATGGAAGGAGTTCTTTGTACAATTCAATGGGGAGAGGTCTTACGAGACCTTGTGATTTTAGTTGCCATTTCTTCTCAAGCCGGCAGTCTGCAACACCTTTGGTCCAGAATCTGCTAAGAAGAAACTGAATGTAGCTATGAGTGGTCAGTAAGTGAGCTGTTGTTCAATGATGGTATATATTACACAGATGCAGTCACCCCTGTGTAGTTATAGTTATAACAGAGTTTCCATAGGAAGAAAGTTTTTTGTTTTATTAATACCTTTGCTGCCGTTTAACAAATCTACGCAAAACCTTAGAAAACCTTCAGGTCCTTCCTGGAAAGTTTTGGATTGATCCGTCAAGTGAGGGCCAAGAAAAAGGGGGGATCCCAAAACAGTAATTTCCATGTTAGTTCCCATTGAAAGCTTCTGTCGCAGCTACAGAAAAAACAGCTTAACAGAAATAAACCATATTTGGCAACAAGCTAGACCTTAACTTAGAAAGTGCTTTTTTGTGATTTGGTGTCAATCAGTTCAGTCTTTTATGAGAAATTTGTATTTAATTAGGTGGTTGGGGTGGGCTTGAAATGATTAAAAAAATAGGTACCCATGGATGATCATGCACTTTACAAATACACATGTTATGTTACATTATGTTATGTTATGTTATGTTATGTTATGTTACTTGAGATCGATCATATGAGGGCCCATCATAGAGGAGGAGACATAACTCATAGAATAAGATTGAAAGAAAGGTGGTGGATAGAAATGTTACATACAGTAGACCTAGGCTTAGACATAGACCAAGAATGTTATGCTGTTTTATAAGTCCTGGAAATAGCATGGCTTTATTGTGTTTTCTGTTGACTCTCTTCAAATTTTTTGAAAACTTTGAACCTTTAATAATATTAGTGAAAAGGTCTTCACACCAGTGCCCTGCCTTTACAAATACATGAAATAAGTGATGACTGTATTTTGGGTTGTTGTGAGCCACATAAGAGGTTTTTACATGTGGATTTAGAAACTTAGAGAAGATATATTTGATCCGACGTACTGGTGGTTAGGAATATGCTAGACATATAAGAAGTAATTTCACATTACAGGTGAAGAGACCATTAATACATCAGGTATCAGCAGAACTATTATTATTTGCAGCATTACATAATCATGTGTCCCAGTTTATTTGGATTATGTTAATAGATCAGTGAGACCAGAATCAGACATGCACCTGTATAGCGTAATGGACAGTGTATGGGGAAAAAATAAGGGGAAAAAAGGGCAAGATAAGAATTATATATCTATGAGAGTTCGGACCTCCTATAGAACAAATGGTACATTTTGGGGCAACAGCTATGAATATGAATAGAGTTCTGTAACATATGGACTCAATTTTTAGTCATTTCTCTGTAGCATACTTAGTTGACCGATCCTGTGATTAAAGTCCCAATTTAAAGAAGGGGGTTAGGACTGCGTACGTTCTATAGCACAATGGATGTGTGAGAAGGATTAAAAATTTGCGAACATACGTGACAAGAATTTTCAATTCTATTAAGGACACGGAGGCGAGGATTATGCTTCTCATTTCCTTGCTTTTATTACAGCAGCCAATCAAACTCTTTATTAAAAAAACTACAAATCCCATGAACACTCAGTGTCCCACAACAACCATAGAGTGTACCATATAAGAGGCACAACTGAGGTAACCATTTCCTCTTTCTTTGCCTGATCTCGGCACAGTTAAAGCCAACTTAGTCTGAACTTCATCCTGAAACTTTGTCCCTGATGGGAGAGTCTTTCACGACGAACCAGATATTTGGGAAAGAACCTTGAAACGTCAGAACGTGAAGACGATTCCTTGAACCTTGAATAACCGGTGTGAAACCGCCACATAGCTCCGGAGACTACTGAGATTCTGTGGAGTAGGCAATAATGCCAAAAATCCTTGGCTATTTCCGCCAGAATTCTGGACCTCGTCCCTCCCAGCTTGTTGACATAGCGAACTGTCTATACGTTGTCCATTCGTAAGAGAATGCAACAATCTGTCCTCTGGGGTGAGAGACTGCGGATCGCAAACGAGCCTGCCAGCAGCTCCAAGCAATTGATGTGCAAAGAGAGCTCCTCTTGGGACCATCGACCCCCATTGGATATCGAGCCGCAACGAGCTCCCCAGCCCCATTGGCTGGCATCCGATTCTATCACTATCTCGGGACTGGACCCGAATATGGCTCTGCCGTTCCACGACTCCATGTGTTCGAGCCACCACAGCATTTCCCACCTTGCTTCCTCTGAAAGAGGAATCTTTTCTGAGTAGCCGAGGCCTTTGCAGAGATGCTGAATTTTTAATTGTTGGAGTGCACAATAATGAAGAGGACCTGGGAAAATGGCTTGTATCGAGGAGGCTAGTAGCCCCACTATCCGCGCCACTGACCTCAATGACCCAGCCTGTTTGCTCAATATCACCCGCAACTCTTTCTTGATGGTTCTGATCTTTTGGGGAGGAAGGAGAAGCTGGCAGCTCCGCGAATCGATCTGAAAACCTAGAAATTCGATCAACTGCGTGGGAGACATAATGGATTTTTGAGGGTTTACCACAAAACCAAGGCTCTGAAGGAGAGTGACGGACCATTCTAGATGCGTGACTACCAATCGAGGACAGCGCACCATGATAATGATATCGTCTAAGTAGACGATCAACCGAACCCCGCGCGCTCTCAAGGATTCTACAACCGGGCGTAGGAGCTTCGTGAAGCACCATGGTGCTGATGATAGCCCAAAGGGAAGGACCTTGTATTCGTAACACACGTCTTTCCAGACGAATTGGAGGAATCGACGATGTGGGGCATAGATAGGTACGGATAGGTACCCATATTTTAGATCTAGACGCACCATCCAATCTCCTTCCTGTAAGAGGTCGCGTAAAAGATGGATGCCCTCCATCTTGAAGTGACGATAAATTATCCAGCTGCTGAAGTCCTTCAAGTTGAGGACTAGCCTGGACCCACCCCCTTTTTTCTGGACTAGGAACACATTGCTGATAAAACCCCGAGGGTGGAGCTGTGTGGCGACGATGGCTCCTTTCCTTAGTAGAGAATTTATCTCCTCTGTGATAAAATTCTGATCTTGTTGGGAAAAATATATTGGAGGGGGTAAAGGGCCCTGGAAGGGGGTGTCGTACATCTCTAGTTTGTATCCTTGTACTGTCTCCAAGATCCAAGCATCTTGCGAGATCGTCTGCCAAACCTGTAGGAAAGATTGAATGCGTCCCCCCAATATCACTTCGGAAGCCGAAAACAGTCTCACCTGTATTCCCGGAGTCGGGCTGGTTATTCTGGTTGCCGTTGAATCTGCCCCTGCGGAACCTGTTCCATGCTCTCCGGGTGGGGTAGAAGGAGGAATTGGAATCTTGGTATCCTCCAAGCTGTTGTTGAAACTGGCCGAACGACCGCCCTCTATATCGTCCGGCCCTGGTGAAAACCGGACGAAAGGCACGTTTTAGGGACTCCTGCGCTTTATCCAGGCCACTGAAGGTGGCCACAAATTTAGTAAGTTCCTTCAGGAACGGTTGGCCGAAGAGGAGGCCCTGAGCAATGGGTCCTGCTTCTGAGGTAGAAAGTTCCGCCAACTTGGGATCCAGCTTGAGGAGGATGGAACGCCGTCTCTCGCTGGACATGGCGCAATTAGCATTGCCCAGCTGGCATAACGCTCTTTGCGCCCATCCTATGATTTCATCTGGATTGATGGATGCCCCGGTGTCTTTAGCTCTAAATCCGATTTCTAAAATCTTGGTGAGTGGCCCCGACAAGTCAAGTAGCTTGTCTTGGCATGACCGCCAAGCTCGATCAATGCCTTTTTTCGGATCCTTTGAGTATTTGCGCAGGTACGTCAACATGGTGGGATCCACTTCAGGGGTGTCTGCCACCTTCGCCGCTAGATCCGGTCTTGGACATTCTGACCGTAGTCGAGCCCTGACGTCTTTATCGTAGGGCCGATGAAGGTGCGACTGCACATAGTTCGCTACCTCCTGTGATGGGAGCCACGCCGTTGAATTAGGGTGAATAATGTCTGCAGGCTCAAAGGTAAGGAGCTTAGGCTGAGGGGGGGTGTCCACGTGATGCTCCTTTCTCTTTTTCTTGGCTGGCCTAGCAGCCACTTCGTTGTCGGACTCATGGTCAGAGGACGTGTCGCCAGTCTCTCCATAGAGAGAGTCGGAAGTATCAGCCTGCGGGGAAGAAGCTTGATCCTTTGCTAAGGAGTCGGCGAGCCGCGCAAAATTGTCCTTATGGGGATTGGCTTGAGTAGCGCTAGGTTTAGGAGGAGTATTTGCGGCGGGAATCCATCCCTGTTGCATCGCATATTTATTAAGATGGCGTTTTAAGGGTGCAATTGCTTTGACCAAGGCAGTGTTTACTGACTTCTGGACCCCAGCGTCCAAGGCCTCTACTAGGCTCCTGTTCTAAAGAACCTGCTGGTTCAGCCTCATAATACTCCTCTTCATAACAGTATTCCGCCATATTACCCAGGGGAATAGGTATAGGCTAGTAACGCTAAGCCACGTAGGAGGGGAATAACCCACAAAATCAAGGTCCAGAGTCTGGATAATCACGGGGGAGAGATAAACCCCAGGCAAGCCAACACAAAATACAATAAACCTTAATAAATGGTGGAGGGAGGGCTTGCCAGCCTCTCTAGGCAAAGCCTATGCACAATTGTTCGGCCCTCTGCACTCGACCAGCATTGAGCGTAGAAAGGGGGCTGAAAACGGGCACTTTTTATTTCAAAAACTGAGCTTTTCCCGCTTTTCAGTCTCCGATCGTTAATTTTCCGAAAATGCTCCTCAAAATGGCCGCCGCTCATGCGCGGATACGGCCGCCCGTAGAGATGAAAAGAGGACTGCGCGATCGCTTGACGCGCGTCCTCGCCCCCTCACTCCCACTCCACCGGTGAACTGCTTCGGGCGCGGAGCGCCCGGTAGGGGAGGCCGAAGCGCTCCCAGACGGGCTGACTTTAAGAGTGAAAGACCCGGAATGCCTAGAGACGCGCTGCTGATACCACGAGCACCGCAATGCTGCACGCAAGTAAGCGTTAGGGCAAGTTGGAAAAACAGCGATTAAACATTTAAAAGAATAACAACAATGCCCACAAACGCGCTACCAATCGCGCTAAGTAAAACAGATCTGATACCATACACCACTAGAAGTTTGTTTAGTAGTAAGGTAAAGGGCACTTAACTGGCTGCGGAGCAGCAAAGAAAGAGGAAATGGTTACCTCAGTTGTGCCTCTTATATGGTACACTCTATGGTTGTTGTGGGACACTGAGGGGCATATTTACAAGCCCCTTGCGCCACTTCTGCGCCGCCGTTGCGTCACGCATGTGACGCAGCGGCTACACAAACCATGCGCCGCGTTGCGCTATATTTACAACGTGACGCAGCTAGGGAGATGCGTCACGTAGTAAACCCCTGAGCCACATGAAAACTGCGTCAGGTTTCATGTGGGCGTACCGGCGCAGGGGGGGGGCGTTCCGGCGCAGGAACGCCTCGGAAAAGTGACGCAGTGAAATCTACAAGATTTCACGCAGTCACTTTTCCGACGCTGGTGCGTCAAATCCGTAAGGATTGACGCACCATGTTAGGGATAGGGAAGGTTGGAACAGTGCTGGAGTTGCGTCGCGCTTGCGACACAACTTCAGCACTGCGCCAACCTTCCGCCGGCAGATGCGTCACGCATCTGCTTATCCTTGCGCCACGATGCGCCGCATCGTAAATGCGGCGCATCGGACGTGGCGCAAGGGTAAACTTGCGTGACGCATTTTCCCTGGCGCATCCCTGCTGATATGCAGGGATGCGCCAGGGAACGTAAATATGCCCCTGAGTGTTCATGGAATTTGTAGTTTTTTGAATAAAGAGTTTGATTGGCTGCTGTAATAAAAGCAAGGAAATGAGAAGCATAATCGGAGCCGCCGGTCCTGACATAGAATTTGAGTGTGACATGATGGATGAGGAAATAACAACCCTCCTAGGGGTTCGAGTCATATTCAGACCCAGTATGTATATTATTGTAATATAAAAAGAATGTGTTATTTTATTTTTTTATCGTTATGTTTGATATCTTAATTTAGATACAGCAATACTGTGTTGCAGCATTTATATTAGGAGCAATTTGTTGGTACCTCTAGGAAAGTATATCTACGTATGAACCTGCGTGCAGGGTGCGGGAATCCCTTTCTGATTATCAAGATTAGAGTTCGAATTTCAGTTGAGATTAATTGAATACCCCCTGAGACAAAGGTATTTAAGCAGCCAATATACTGAGGGGATTTCCCCTGAAAGGATGTTACTTCGAGATTGAAAAGCCTGTTTGGATGTGAGCAGGTTAGTAAAATAGATTTTACTGGTTACATTTCTGAGCACTTACATTGGCACCTGAAAGGCAAACGCGGGGAGTACAGAGCGCCGCGGCCGTCTTAGTGTTTGCTTTTAATCTTATTTTCGTTTCGCTTCGTGAAATATTGGCTGCAGGGTTTGGTTTTAGAAAATCGAACGAGTGTCAGCAGGTTCGTTTTTTATTGCTTGTGTTGTAGTTTCACAAAGGTTACGAGGAAACATTACCAGCGAGTGGATTTGTGCATTTGCATAGACATGACACGGGTTTCTTTTTCTTTTTCGTTATTTTTGCTAACGCTGGAGTGGTATGCAAACGTTGGCAAGGGGGCATTGGTCGCTGAAAAAATCGGAGAAGACAGAGAATATTTATCTCGGAGAGAGATGTTGATATTGTTAAGACCAGATATGGCGCACGAAAGGTGTGCACAGTGGTTATGATACAGTAGGAATGTTTAGAACATGCATGTGGTTTCATCTTATTTTCATAGATGTCAGCGATAACTTAAAAAGAATAGTGCCAACAATAGAGAACATGAGGTTTCACTTTTTTTTCCTTCTGATTTCAGCCCTGAAGAAGCTGCTCAGTTCGCAGTGAAACACATTTTACGCGTTGGCCAGTGGCGGCTCCTCCGCTATGGCGGAGGAGCGTCGCCCCACTGCTTCACAGCGGTGCCAACTTTAGAAACATAAAATGATAATAAGTTAGTTATTATCATTTTATGGTTCGTGTCCGTCTGCATTGCGGGTGGGCGGGTGGGTGGTGCTGCTCTACTCTGGGAGCAGGGGAGGAGTGGTTTTCCCACTCCTAAGTGCTCAATGACTGTTTGGTCAGCCCTCTCGGGCCGCCAATAAAAGTCATGCGCACTTCCCTGTTCTCCATGCAGGCTGCAATACAGCCTGCATGGAGAACATTCCCACCCTGCCAGCCCCTGGCTGAGCGCCGTGTCATGACGCTCAGACCAATCACAACGCTGCATTGCAACATTGTGATTGGCTTAAGGGAGAGAGCCTGGCTGCCTGCTTCCTGTTCCTGTCAGAGGCAGGAGAGCAGGAGCAGAGAAGACGTGGGACCCGGCCTCAAGCAAAGTTTAATGTTTTTTTATTCCCCCCTCCTCCCCACTGCGCGACACCCCCTCGACACCCCACCCCGCAACCCCCACGCGACCCCTGCGCCCGTCCATCCACCCGCGAGCCATGCCGGCTGCCCCTGGTGTTGGCTGAAGTTTGCTTTGGATGATTTAAATGTGAATTATTTATGTTAAACAGACAACACTTTGTCAATTGTGTTTTCGTGCCATTTTGCACAATAAATGAACAATTATCCATATTTCATCTCAACGTTACTCAATCAGTGTTATGCCAAGTCAATGGCTCCCTGCAACCATAAATTGTTTATTTACAATTTCTCGGCCAGATTGGGTAACAGGCCCAGCAGGTAGTAGCAATCGCTGGGCCACTGTCATCCTGTTAATCGAATTTATTGAGTAAGGTGACGTCATACTTAAGTATGGTAATAAGATCTTAACTTATGTAAAGAAAACCCCAGAAATTCGCTAAAAAACAAACTTTAAAGTGATGTTACAGTTAGGTGTTGAATTAACGCAAAAAACTAATGTTTAAAACAAAAAAATTATAGTTGTAGTTTACTGAGCTAACTATACCTTGCGCCCCCACCAGGCCACCTCAGATATTACATCACTCATGATATGTTAAATTACATCATTGATGACATCGCTGATGACAAATCAAATTACATCATTGACAACATCAGTGATGACATCATCAAGTGATTGTTGCAGCGTCCTATAGGGTGTGCAGACTCATGCTGGCCTTTGGAAAAATGGCGTCACTGGGTCATGGTTATGGCTACCATTCTGGATCTGCTCAGTGCTGAATATGATAGCTGACTCCAGAGCCCACCCTTTCGCTCTAGCTCCCACTGACACGCAGCGAAGTGCACACAAACAAACTGGCTAAATCTCCATCCTGTCATGATGCTGAAGTTTCCAGCCATGTTTGAAGGTAGAAACATCTTGTGGCTTAATGGATAGATCGGCCGACCTTGAAGCTAAGGAACCAGATTCGAGTCTGGTGGGAGGCTCAAACATCCTGTGATTCTGGACAAATCACTCAATCTCCCCGTGCTTAAAAAAAATGAATGTGTTCCTCTGTAATGCAACTGGTGATCATGTAAAGCTCTCTAACACCTTGGGGTCAAGTTTGCGCTATATAAAACAGCAAAAAAAACGAGTAAAAACTCTTTTCATTAACTTACCTCTAAACCAACAGCATCATGAAGCTCAGCGGGGTGGCAGCTGCCACCTTTACTCAAAGAAATGGCCAGTGAATCATGCTCCTTTGAGCCAGCCTTGCTGCTGCTAGCCCACTAGGGTGACCAACCGTCCGTAATTTTCACGGACTGTCCATGAATTTACTGTCATGTCCGTTGTCCGTGAAGGAAGTTTCCACGGACGGCATTTGTCCGTAATTTTAGCCTTGGTGCCAAAGGACAAATGTTCAGCAGTTGAGATGGCTCAGCTCAGGCAGAAGGGAGAGGATCTCCTGTGCGTTGATTCAGAGGCAGGGGCAGCCAGGGTGCCGGGCTGCTTCAAAGAAATGTAAATGTGGGGACTGGTTAATCTGGGCATGTAAAGGCTGCTTGAATGAAAAATAATAGGTGTTAATTGACCTGAAGCTGCCTGAGGTGAAAGATTTCTTCTTTTTCCATGGTATTGTTAAGGTGTTCCAAGCTGAGCTGTGAAGTGTGTGCTTGCAACTACAACTGAGGTCACAAACCACTGTTACATTACATTGCGACTCACAAAGAGGATGCAAATAGCTCTTTCATGCCGTCTCATGTTTACAATTCGGAAGGTGTCGCAAAACCCCTTTCACAATTCAGAAACACTTTCCTCACTATTAAAACAAGTTCTGTGCATTGTAAAATGATGTTTTTCTATCCGAAGCGTGATTCAAAGACATTGCAACTAAAAAAAAACTTTATGACATGCGGCCCTTGGTGGATTGACCTGTCGGTATTCTTCTTGCATTAAACAGGATTCTTTTCTTCTTGCGCTTTTCACTGTGGAAAAACAGGCTCTGGACAGTGGTAGTATATTAGCTGCAGTAAATATAATGTCACCTTGCAACTAACCTCAAAATAAATCACAGATGGGTTGTGATATTGTGTGTGCCTGTGCCTCATGAATCAGGATGCTTTACTAGGTCAGGGCTTTAAGTGGGCCGGGTCCTGCTGTGCTCAGCAGGTGCTGAGACGTGTCCCTATCAGGCTCTCCATGTTTGCCTTAATCCTCAGTGTGGAAACAAAATCTTAACTCTGCAGCAATTTACATCCCTTCACTGCCTTTGATGTAACTTCAAAGAGACTGGTTACAGTTCTTTCACAGTCTCATAATTTTAGAACTGAAGCATTTTCAATGTTATTTACAACAAAGCCAAAGTTGTTGCTTATTTGTCTTATGCAACTAACAACCATTGACAAAGCCAATAGTTCTGGCTTGTTCTAGGTGGAATGCTACTTATTTTGTTATTTATCTGGATGCGCTGACAGAAGCAGCAAACTTACCAGTCGGGCGGCAAAATATGCTAAGCACAGATTTCTTAGCCTACATGTTTTTAAGCCACGCCCTTAGTTACATCGGCCAAGCCCCTTTGACTGACCACCCTAGTTTTTTCATCCCACTTAAAGCCCTGTACTAGGTACTGTACATAGGGCTCTCCTGTAGCTTTTCTTCATCATTTTACTACAGCAGTCACCAAAAACATATCATGGGCCATTTAAGGTCATTTGCGTCCTGCAAGCTAGAGTCAGTGGAGACGTAAACCTTAGGGGTTTGCATGATATCACCTCAGTACGTTTGCTGACACACAAAACAAGGGAGGGGGGCATGACACTTTAGGCTATACTGCCCCACCTGTGATCCTCAGCTTCTTGGTATAACTATACTGCTCTCCTACCTTTACCCTACTTTCCCCCGCTCTTCTTGCTTACCGCTCAGATTTACTCGGGTATATCTTGCTGGCAACTTTTTGGACTGGATTTTTTATACTGTGGACATTTCAATATCTCAAGGTTAGCATTGATCAGCCAATTCCCTTGTCATGCTTTCATGTCATACACCTTCTGCACATCTATGTAGACATGCTACAATGATTACCGTTTCTATGCTAATGCCATCCTTCTAAATGTTTACTCCTGTTATGACAGCACTTTATACGGCGCTCAGCAAATTGTTTCTCTGCACTCCTGCTACTGTGAAATCTATTGTATGGTGCGCTGTTATAGGTTCATCATGTGCTTCCCCTACCCTTCCATATTCCTTTTACAGATCCCTCAAGCCGGTTGGAGTGGAGTCTGCACAACTGAAAAAAAGAAAATAAACTGCTAGGCTAGACGTTTTAGGAAGAGAATGTGCGTGTTTCATTTTTCCCAGAGTCTGCTTTCACTTTTTCCTGCACAATGTATAGATTTAAGACAAAGCATACTTCCAGTGCTCTGGAAATAGGAACGCACGGGGCAGGAGAGATGTGGTACTATCCTTTTTCTCTCTTCTGCTGTATATGCGAACAACAGCAGTTCAGTGACTTGGTGCAATTTTAATATTTCAGACTGGGGTGCAATGTCATTATCATTAACAGCAAATGTAGATATAACAACTGCAGGTTGCACCACTCTACAGAAGAGTCCATATAAAATACATATGCGAATGTCCGTCCAGTATTTGAAATGATAATGAAATCTTTATTCTTCTTTACAATGATGACAAAATGTAAAGCAAACAGCCACAACAGCCAACGCGTTTCGTTCTATCCCAAGAACTTCATCAGGGCAAGTATATTGAATGGTGCCAAAGAATTGACCAAGAAATTGCATGCCAAGTCCTCAAGTGTAATCAACTGGCCATTCTCCGTAGACCACCAATTTTCTTTTTAATTATAAAGTGCTGCAGGCAAAGACTAAAATAAGTCGTATTGTGCCTAATAACTGAACTGCAACCGACCCAAATCCGGCTCGGAGGCTCAAATATAAAAAGGCTGATGTGCCAAAAAAATCCAGTCCTGCACTGCGTAGCCGAAGAGTCATTTGTTTAAGGTGCTTGACTGGATTTTTTTGGCACATCAGCCTTTTTATATTTGATATGAGATTCTAGTAATAAAGTCCATCCGGGCAGATCTTCCCGAACACTTCTCTCACCAAACATGCTTGCTCAGGACCATGAACTGTAAACAAAATATTAGACTGGACAACCCAGTGCAGTAACCATATAAATAGATTATGATCATATGAAATACCACAAAAAGACCTGCAGAGTTGCTCAAAATTGCACGTATACCGAAAAAAAGTGGAGCATTATTGTTTCAAACTAATATAAACTTATTTTCACTTGTATTTATGTTGGTTGTCTATTTACTTAATTATATACTATTGCGCGACCGCCTCTGATGTGTTTGTAAAACATAACTTTTGTTGCAAATTTTTGTCTTGAATTTCGACCTTCTGCCTGAATTTTTGTCCTGAATTTTGACCCTTTGTCCTGAATTTTTACACTCACCGTCCTGAATTTGCCCCCATGCCAGTTGGTCACCCTATAGCCCACACAACATGAGCCTCTGTTTTCGGCAACAGAAGTTGTTTCTTTTAGAATGGTTGGAAAAAATATATATTTTATAAAACAATGCATCTTCATTGCAGTACATAGACAGTTCCATTAACTTGTCTGTGCGATGCAATGGAACTACTATATAGGTGGGCTAACATCTATGCTCTCTGATCATATGTTCACAAAGAAGATTAAAGGGGCAGAGACAAAGCATCTCCAGTTACCGACCTGATTAACTTTTTTCATGATTACACTGTAGACCAAACAAACTCTTTGTTATGATCACTTGAGTTCTGCACTGTTAAATCCAGGAATAAAAAAGATAAAATAAATGGAGAAAAGGGCATAGCGGGAGGAAAGATCGACCTATGCCCACATACCGTTTAAAAGGTATGCCAATTTAAACACGAGACTAATCATTTTCAAAAATAAGTTTTTGTTTAGCCTGGAAGAGGCAACATTTGATATACTTCTTTTACTTGCGCAAGAATTTTTAAATAAATCAGAACTATAACTGGAATATCAACACGCTAGAGGATAGAAATTCTCGACATGTGCCATTCTCTTCAAGTTTTGCATTTTCTTATGTTGGTAGCTTTGATTTTTTTAAACTATTTTCTATGTATATTGTTTGTTAGGGAGCAATATTAGTCAATTTGTTCAACTTATGATCAAAGCCAAGCTGATTTCAAAATGTGAAGTACTATATGCATTAGATATCTAGGGTCAGATTTACAAGCCCCCTGCGCCACCAGTACGTCACTTTTTGTGACGTACTGGTGGCGTATTTTACTGCTCCATATTTACAAGGACAGGAAAAGCCACCCTGCGTGGCTTTTCCTGTACTTGTAAATATGGCCCCTTTACACACAGCATTTTGCGTAAAAGGGGCTTTCCATGAGTGTTGCTGTGGGTGTTCCCACGCAACACTCATGGAACCAGACACATTTCTAGATTTACAAGGAATCGTAAATCTGGAAATGCGTGTGAATGCTACGCCTCCCCAGGGGAGGCGTAGGGAGGCGCAACGAGGAGAAATGTCTTAATTTCTCCTCGTTTTTTCCTCTTTCAATGCGTGCTGCATTCTACAGCACGCATTGAAAGAGGAAAATGCCTGTAGGGATTGTTTTTCTGCAGGAAGGTGCCCCTTCCTGCACAAAAACAATCTCCCCACGACACAGGCATCCTTGCACCATGGTGCAAGGGTGCCTGCGCCAGCGCATAGCAGCAGTTTGTGCGCCAGCGCAGGGGGAAGCACAGAGATGCGACATATTGTTTTAAATATGTCGCATCCCTGTGCTTTGAAAGTGACTCAGTGCGGCGCAGCCAAATGGCTTGCGTTCGGCACTGAGTCACTTTTTTGTAAATCTGCTCCCTAGTGTTAACTGCAATTATAAAGCACCAAATGCCTTTTTTACAGGTTGGGTAGAGTGCTATACCCAGGGGGGATACTACTGCTCCAAATTATAAGCAGCCTTGTGTTTTTTTCGCACTGGGATTTTCTGGGTGCGAGAACGCCAGACCACATTTTTTCACCAAAACACCCTTATGGTTAAATCACTTTAAGCATGGGCTGCAAGTGCAGCAAGAGCCTCACCCCTGGCCCCTGCCTGACCCCTTCCTACGGCACACGGAGAGGAAATAATACTTCCCCTGTCACGTCATATCCTCCACTACTAACTGCCATGCTCCCCACCTCCCGCAGTGCCGCTCCACTCCCGTTTACCATCTGATCAGAGCAGGCTGTAAAGGGGACCAGTAATTCACACAGAATTTGGAAATCTGTGTGGAGTTTGACCCTAAAAAAAGGATACTTATGGTTATTGCCCATCTCATAACAGCCAGATTTATGTGCATTGATAGCACACTAGGGGGGATATTCTCAAGAACGTGTGATAATCATCGCCAAAAAAGGCTAATGCACGTTTTCATATCGCCGTCTATCGCGGGAAAATAACTCTGTGTTAACGTCGTATTCTCAACACGGCGGTAACATGCGATAGCCTCCCGACAACGCGTAAAATGTCAGCGATAACATCACCACGACGGCGATAAAAATCCAAACCCGAACGCGGCAAAAGTCGCGATGGGCCCAACAGCGATACCAAACCAGCGCTAAGCTGCGCCAGCCTGCAAGTCCCACAAGTCAGGCGGCCAAAATCACCATAAAAGCGGCAACCAAAAACACAAACAAGACCCAAACAACTGCGAAGCACCATGGAGGTAGCCGGAGCAAGAACAGAGGACAACCAGAACCCCACAAGCCCCACGGAGGAGTCGGGGGACGGGACACTGCACAACATGACCTGACCCAACAGCAACAGGGTGAGTAACGACCAGGGACTGGGGGGACGGGGGGAGATGGGTACAATGGCACACATGCACAAGTAAGTATAGCACATCTGCGGACAAACCATGCCCAAGAGTCACAACTCCGACCAAGGGCCCAATTTACCCAAGTCTGCAACAGCTCAGCACTGCACAAGCACAGAAGTGAAAGGCACACCGCCTGAAAGGGATAAGGGCCAGCAAAATCAGACCCGAAGGGGCAAATCACCCACAATGCAGCACACACACAAGATGCAGAGCACCCCAACATTGACAACAATGTGGTACAAACTGCTGCCACCTGTGTTTAGAAAATGGCCATTCGCATTTGGCATAGCAGGAAACTGTGAGATGACAATGTACAAGTACAACCTCACATCCCTGATGGTGTAGAATTGCCTAGTGTCCTGCTTCAAATATTCGTCTCCTCATACACAGTCACAATGTACATTGCCATGCAGTCTGACAGTAAACTTGCACAATGCATGAACATACATGTGAACACAATGTCAATCTGCATTTCCCTTCACATTGCAGAGGGAGAATGAACACGTTCTGCAGAGCAGACCCAACAACACAGCACTGATGATGAAGAGGACCTCCCCAACCTCTACACCGACGCACTCCAACAGCTCAGGGACAGCTCCGGCACACCACCTCCAGGAGCAGGACAGCCCAGCTGCATCCATGAAACCCCACCCCCTGCACAGGCCACACAGCAGGTAGCACCCACCACTATGGCTGTCTCCCAGGACCCCCACGACCAACATATGGCCTCCCAACGCCGTGTGTTAGGGTGCCAGGAGGAGATGTCTGACCAGCTGCGGGTGGGGTTCGACCTCATGGCAGCCAAACTGGATGCCATACGTGGGTGTCTAAGTCCCATCAGGGACCACTCACAGTCCCTAACGGGCTCCCACTGTCCGCTCCTTGCTCCACAACAAGCCATCGCTGACATCGCTGGAGTCATGACTCTGAGACAAGAACAACTGTCCAGTCAGAGTGGCTCCAGCGATGTCATCCATGAGTTGGGACACATAAGGAGAACGATGGAGAGCCTGGAGCGGATGCAGGCGGAAAGAATGTGTGCCACAGCTGCACACCAGCGGGATGTAGCTGGGATCTTCCATGCCCTGCAGATCCTCATCATGGCATTGCCACCACAAGGCCTGGCGCGGATGGATGCTGGTGCCACTACTACATCCACATCTCCTCCCCCTGAAGTGTCAGTGCCACACAGTGCGGCAGATTTCCCACCTCCGTCCCCTGAAGTGTCAGTGCCACACAGTGATGCAGAAAGAACACCACCACCCGCATGTGAGGCACCTGACACATCAGAGGATGAAGATGATGATGAATCTGGCTTTGTGGCTAGAATCAAGTGTTAGCATTCATCTCCGCCATATGGCAGTGTTCAGCATGGTTCTGCCCTCTGCATCATGCCCTGGAATAACACCTCCCACTGTCCCCCTCATACACTGAGCGACACTCACCTTGGACCTCGACATGGACTGCCATATTTGGTTTGGTTACCAATGACACAGCAATCACACTGCGGACTGTAGTCTTCAACTCCCTATGAACTTGTCAATCCCTAAAGGACTCTGGCTGTCCCTCCACGGGGCAACAATGTAAAGTGGGGTTTGCATGGCCCTGTACTGGCCCAGCTTCAACACTCCACTGAATGTGAATAAAACATCCCAATTCACACTGATGTGTCATCGCCATGACCATTTAAGAATGAAAGTATGGATGAATGTAGGGACAGTGGTTACACAAAAGAGGCACTCCCTGGGTAATGCTATCAATGCGCATGTATGGCCGTGACCCAGATAGGCATTGAGACACACATTGTCATTCAAATCGTTCGTTCAAAAACCTTTATTTCGGTCACTAGGACCATAAAAGTATACAAAGATCGGTAAAACTACATTCTGGATTTAAAACATTCCAACCTGAAAATAAAACCACTTCCATTAGAAGAGTTATGGATACACATCGTGACATAAATTTCCTAAAAAAATTGAATACATCCATACATTAGTACATGGAGAAAACCACATAGGGCTGGGATTCCCTATAGTTGGTCGGTTCATTAGTATAACTAAACAGGCCCTGAGCAAAAGACAACACAGTAATGTTGCAATAAATAGATAAAAAACAAGTTCCAATTAAAAAACAAAAAAAAAGAAGAAAGAATCTACATTGAGCTTAAAAATTTAAAAGCAAATTCCCATTACAGTGGTCTAAGCATTGGGCTCTTATATTAGTACTGCAATCAGGCTATTATCTTTTAATTATATTTCCTTATGAAGGAAACCCTTCTCCTTCGCCACATTGCATTTAGAAACCGAGAAACAGCAAAAACTATAGGCTTAGAAGTGTCATATTTCAAAACTCTAAATGCCACCATACATTGCACAAACCCCAGATTCCTGCACAACTGTACAAGCCAACTTTTCCTTGCTTCTTTATACCCAGGGCAAAAGAATAAAACATGCAGTTCAGTCTCCTCGTGGTTATTACAAGCAGGGCACCCACGAGGGGGCAAATGAGCCCATTTAGAAGTAAAAGCCCGGATAGGTAAAATACTATATCGGAACTGCACATATAATTTCCTTGCTATGGGAGGTAAAATGTCATCCAAAAAAGGTTCAAATTTGTAGTCCTCCTTGACTGTGAGGAACAGTGTAGTTAGAGGACCTAATTTCGGGTTTACCTGAATGGCCTCAAGCTTTTTTATTCGATACATTTTCACAAGTTCAGCTCGTGAAACTATAAAACTGGTTTCTTCAGGATTAGTCCAAAGTGTTGGTTTACCTATCATTGCACATAGATGCCTAACATGCATAAACCAAGGGACTTTTTTTAGGGCCCCTAGATGAGCTAGAAGATCCTTCGTTTCTGCTTGGTATTCAACCAATTCTGGGGTCACCCAAAGCCTTCGCCAAAAAGTTAGGGATCGTAAGGCAGCCTCATCTTCAATTGGGGCAATACCTATATCTAGCCGCAAGGGGGTTAGCGGTGTACTAGGTGGAAGGCCCAAGATTTGCCTGAGGAAACTGTTCTCAACCTTAGTTAAGGGGACAGAAGAGCAATGTCCCCAGAGTTCAGCCCCATACAACGCAGCTCCCCTCGCTTGCGCCCTATAAATCTCAATGGCAGGGGCAATGGGCTTCATCGTTGATTCCCTTACCAGTTTGGCTATTCCCCCGGCAGTCTGGGCAAGTTTTAGCTTGGCTTTAGCTATCTGGGAAGCCCATTCCATATTTTCAGTGAGGGTGACACCCAGATAATCAAATACGGAAACCCTTTCAAGTGGAATGCCATTTAATTTAGGATTTGAGTGTATTTTCCTAGGCGGATTAAGGACCATACATTTTGTTTTTGAGGTGTTTATCACCAAGCCCCTATTATTACAAAAAGCAACAAACCTATCCAATATCGTCTGAACCCCCCTGGACGTCTTAGACAATAAAAGAGTATCATCAGCAAACATCAATGCCGGTATCTTTGAGTTTGCTAACTTAGGGGCATCATTATCCTCAACCTCAGAGAGTTGTGCAATTAATGCGTTGACATAGAGGCAGAAAAGGGTGGGTGCGAGCACACAACCCTGTCTCACTCCTCTGTCAACTGGGAGTCTGTTAGTTAATTCTCCACCCCTGCCACATCAAATCAACACTCATCACAGTTGAATACAAGTGAAGCTGCGTCGACTTTATTAGCATATGCGTTTCAGTACGGGCAAGATAAGTGCCACAACATGCAGACCAATGCAGCAGTATGTCAGAATGAGGAACCTTGCCAAGCGCCGCTGTCCACTCCGGGGGAGTGCCTCACCTTTCACAGGTGTGTGTTAACACGCGTTGTTGTCTGCTCATGCTTCCGGAGTCCAGGCGAGTGTAGCCATGTCCACTGTTGTCGTGGGATATGTGACCAGATCTCCAAGATGCAACAAGGTGTCGGGACATGTGCAATGTGTTCCAATCAGTTGTGGCTGCAGGTACGTAGTTACTCGTCCATGAAAGCCATTGCAGCTTCGTAGGCTAACATTTCCAACATGAGGTCGGTGTCGACTTCATCAAACAGTACGGCGAGGCGATCCATTAGCAGGTCCGGACAGATGTGCTGCGTCCACCCCCTTTCACAATTAGCACTACAGCCCAATATGGGAGCGGTTCAATGTGGTCACTGCACACGAGGATTTGTGCAATCTCCCAGGTCCAGCTTCCAGCATGTATGCCAAGTATCAAGGCATCCCATAAACGGGTATCACAGTGACACTCCTGGTCGTGGGCCAACAGGGGGCGCACACTCAAAATCCAGTTCAGCTACCGTCCTGTTGGATAGACAGACATCCATGGACCACTCGAACATGCACGATCGACAATGCAACACAGGCTGAACGCAGGTGACGTTGGCAAAGCGGAAGCTTAGCCGGTAACTGATCCGCAGCAGTGCCAATGGCAGTGCCCCTAGTGAATGCAGCATTCGTGCACGGTACAGTTCCACGTGACAGGGGTTGTGCATGTGTCCGGGATGTTCGGCCATTGCGTAAGTGGCTCTTGTGGAAGCGGCACTTTTCTGACCTGCGCCAGTTCTATGGATGAAATGCCACATCTCGTATCAATGAGTTGTTATAGTGTGCACTGGTTGTACGCCTGGGATGTTGTGGAAGTAAGTGTGAAGGCCATTCCATGCAAGATAACTTCGAGCATGGACTTCTGTGTGTGGGGTGTGTATACGTTGCATCAAAAGGCCCGAAATGCATTGGGCATATGAACAACCACTACAGAGGAAGTTTGAATGTATGTTCGTGCTGCAGATAAAAGCCCGGATCGGCATGCTGCCGCATTAGAAACGTTTACATATATAACGTCTCCCATGTGACAAAATAAGATGGATTTAATAGCAAAGAACGTATGGAATACAGTGAATAAAGTTGATTTTGAATTAAATAACTGGTGACACCTTTGTTATTGTCAAAGGTCCAGCTGTGCGTCCGACTCAGGAGTGAGACGTCACTCCTATCCTTTTGATGCATTCGCAAGCGTGTGGCTCATTTAGGCAGACCACAAGTTTCGGACATCACGCAGAAAGTTCAAGTAATGTGTTAACTTTGGAATGAAATTCCGTGAAGAATGGTGTGCATTTCGTCACTCTTTCGATGATATAGTGTGTATACGTTGGTCTTTCGTCTGGCTGTGAGTAGTGTGGGAGTCGTCATCAGCTGCTATAGTATCTGTCAGGGGGTGCTGGGCACATGCAATGCCGAGGTCGGAGGTGCAGATGTGCTTCCGCCTGATAGTTCAGACAAAGGAGCTTTCATCCCTAGTGTAAGTTTGTAAACTGCTTGCATTCATGGGATGTGAAGTGGCTTGTTGGGGGTGGGGTGGGATGAGTGGGACTTTGTGATTCATTATTGACATGACTTGCATGTGGCATATGAGCGGCATCACTGTGTGTTACGTTGCCTCACAGCTGCTCCTCCCTCCCCCGTACCCATTTACATATGTGCGCTGCGCGATTGCATCACTTGCACTCCTACGGCACAGTATTGTCATGCCTGTCTGCGCAAGTCCACAAGCCTGACAACGACACTGTGATGTTGGCCGTTGAAGGGGGTGGGCCACCTGAGTGTAGGCCTATGTAAAGGATAGGGTGGACACAGATGTAGAGTACATGCCTGGCTGAACTGGCGCTGCTAATGTGGCTGGGCATTTTGCTCATGCTGCGGCAATACAGTCACACACAACACTTGGCATGTATGATCCTGGACCCCGAGCGGTCTTGCGCTCCTTCATTACTCCGTTCGTGCGAGCCCGCCCTCCGGGTGCATGCTACAATGCAACATTCTCGCTTACAGGGGGGGACGACTTAGCTACATGTCCAAGCTATTACCCACTGCCTGAGGTGACATGGTTGCGTCCGCGGTCCACAGCACAATGTAATGTGGTAGGGCCCGGGGCCATCATTCATGCACAATGACCACACGGACACACTTGGATAGATAGTGGAACTGGCTACGGGCACGTGCGCCCGGCCCCTTTTTATTACCAGGATCACATATCCAGTGACGCCTGTGCTGGATGGGTGTGGGGTGAGTGTGAGCCAGCCCTCAGTGAGTGGTTGGTGCTGGCAACAACTTGTACAGTGATCACTATTAAAGCGGAAACGGAAAACACAAACATAACACTAACAACTGCGAAGCACAATGGAGGTAGCCGGAGCAAGTACAGAGGTCACCCAATATTCAATCAGAAGGGGCCATGGCTTGTGGTGCACTGAGATAGTGGCACCAGAGCTGGGCATGCTCATGTGAAGAAATTGTCAATGATTGTGTCCCTTCGGGATATTCCTGCCGCAGCTGCAGTGGGGTGTGTTACACCTGCCTCATCTTCATCATCATCGTCCCAGGTCTTCCACACTGCCTGAGGTGACATTGTTGCATCCGCAGTCCACAGCACGTGACTCAATCATAAAGGGTCCATGAGCTGTGGTGCACAGTTAGTGGCACCTGTGGTGCTCAGGGGGTGCGCAGCTGGCGATGATGCGTGGTCCGGGCGGGCCGTACTGGGGTCAATGTCTGTTGCCTACTGGACTGCGTCATCTGCAATCGCGACTCGACCTGAATTGTGAGCCCTGCTGTCCTCAGTGTAGGCCGGAGGCAGAGGTCAGCAAGGGCCCGCAGCCACATGGTGTTGACTTGTGGTGCACAGAGTTAGTGGTGCTCAGGGGGTGCGCAGCCAGCGATGATGCGTGGTCCGGGCGGGCCGCACTGGGGTCAATGTCTGTTGCCTACTGGACTGAGTCATCTGCAATCGCGACTCGACCTGAATTGTGAGCCCTGCTGTCCTCAGTGTAGGCCGGAGGCAGAGGTCAGCAAGGACCTGCAGCCACGTGGCGTTGACTTGTGGTGCATAGAGTTAGTGGCACCTGTGGCGCTCAGGGGGTGCGCAGCCAGCGATGATGCGTGGTCCGGGCGGGCCGCACTGGGGTCAATGTCTGTTGCCTACTGGACTGCGTCATCTGCAATCGCGACTCGATCTGAATTGTGAGCCCTGCTGACTGCAGTGTAGGCCGGAGGCAGTATCCAGCACACACATCACTCCGTGGTGCTGTACAGGTGGGTGCGCTGGGGGCATGTGTCGCGGAAGCCAGTGTTCGGCTGAGGAGGCTGGTGGTCACGGCGGTGGCCTCGTGGCAGGGTGAGGGGCACCGCCCTGGCAGACACGTTGTCCATCCCGGAAGTGAACCACGCCCAGAGCCCTGGCCTATTTATTCACACTCCTACGTTGGGCTGGCGTACGCCGGACAAGCCCACTCCGCTTACGCTTACAGGGGGGGATGGCACAGCTACATGACCGAGGTCTTCCCCACTGCCTGAGGTAACATGGTTGCGTCCACTGTCCACGACACTGCAAACACCTGCAGTATATGTCCATATGGATAGGTCTGTGCTCTGCATACTGAGGTCTGTCCAGCACATCACCGCCACACTTGGCATTGTGTGCATTCTTATTCATGGGTGACTTGCCTCCTTCACACATACTTGGTTCCCACCTCTCCCCACATTCTGCTATTATGTGGCTGAGGGGCCATGCCGTTTTCGGAACGTCCGCTGTCCTGTTCTGCCCTGCCTCGGTGATAGTGGGAGGGGGTTGTTCGGGGAGGGGGGCTGGGGGTGGTGGCGGTGGGTGTTGTGGCCCTCTTGGGTTTCCGAGCTGCATGATCAGTGTCTCCATGGCATCTGTTGGTCTTCAGATGTGGCTCTGGGCTGGGCTCCCTTTCTACTGCAGTTGGTCGTCCTGCTTAACACCAGTAAAAGGCAGGTGTTAAATCCCTGCTGCTAACGCGCCTTATCGCCCGTTTTTGGTTCGCATCGCAGATCTGGCTGGTCGTTGAGAATATCGCGAAGTGGTGTTTTCGTGTGTTTTTGCACGGGAACGCCTACTCTGCATATCATTAGCGTTAGTTGTCTCTCTCATCCGTTGCGATGTTTTTTGCGGCAGCTATCGCTGGTAAACTGGTGATGTGGGCAGCTTGCACCAGCTTGGGAATGGGGCGATAATTCTTTTGCCACTTTTGCTGCGCTAAAGTGCCGATAACTCGGCGATAAGTCCTTGAGAATATGCCCCTAGCTCTCCCCATGCAGAAATCCATATTAATTATAATCAGAGCAAGGTCGTGCATTTTTATGAATGAAAGTTTAGGAGCAATGTGTTCTTGGGCTATTAGGGGCAACAATTCTTGCTCTGTTTACTACTATAGCTCCCCATGGGGATATGTACAAGGAAGTGGCGGAGAGAGGCGTTAGCCTTCCTGGCTCAACGCCTCTCTCCGCCACTTCTGAAACGCAAGTCTGCACCATATTTACAAGAATGTTGTGCAGCCTTGCGTTTCCCCCTGTGATTTAGCGCCAACGCAAGCACCCTTGTACCATAGTGCAAGGGCGTCTGTGTGCAGGGGAGGTTTGTTTATGTGCAGGAAGGTGTCCTTTCCTGTACATAAACAATCCTAAAATGCCATTTTGTCACTGTCATGTGTGCTGCTTCATTCAGCACACATGAAAGTCACAAAATGGCATTTTTTTAAAAGGATTGTTTATGTACAGAAAGGGGGACCTTCCTGTACATAAACAATCCATGGCATTTTGCTTTTTCCATGTGTGCTGCCACACATGGAAAAAGCAAAAACGAGGAGAAATAATGCATTTCTCCTCGTTTCGCCAACTTAAGACCAGGTTTTCCCTGGTCTTAATTTTGGCGCTGCCTCCTATGTACGCCACCCTTGGACATAGGGGGCAGCGTCAAACGTCAAAATCAATGGGTGTTGCAGTGAAACGCCCACCGTAACACCCACTCCCACCCTTTTTACGGTACCCAAAGCGTGAAAGGGGGCCTTATTTACAATGCAGCGTTAAGCCACGTTAAGTGGCTTAACACTGCCTTGTAAATAAGGCTAAGCCCCTATCGCCACCACAACGTTGGCAAAAGTGACGTTGTGGTGGCGTTAGGGGCTTGTACATATGCCCCCATGTGTCTGCTCATACCTTTATTCTTCATATCGAAGCGCTCCACGTATTGCAAACCGGGCGCCATACCCTGTGGTATCTTTTTGTTTTTTGTGGAAGGATTTTCAATAATTCGACAAAAATATTCAATTGTGATTTTAACCTTCTGTTTCACGTTCTATCCGGAAGTATTTCCAAAATATCCCACTGTGAGCCTCACATCTTGCTTGGAATTGAACAAGGTGCTCTCTTTGAAATCAATTTTTTTGTTCTTCAGATCCAATCTCGTTTTATCTTTGCTTCTAATCTAAGACATAACTTGTGTGATATATAGTACTTCATCTGGCCCAGACAATGCTCGCCTTTCTTCCTCCGAAAATTCTTTGGTCTGAACATGAAAAGCTAGCCAGTTGTTCCTGTCAGATCAATTGTCTCATTTTTTCATGGTTCTCACTGTGCAGATAAATTGTGATCCAAGTTACATTTGAAACAAAATTATGAAACGGTTTGCATTGCTTCTAGATTTTTGGGGAGTAGGGACATAGTGTTTTAAAGAAATTACCAACGCCCTTTTAATTTTATGTTAAAGTGTACGGAATGCATTGGGCCACTGGATGACTATAGTTACCATGGATCCATGTTTATGGGGCCTCTGCACCCCTCCTAAATATATACACTTGGGGGCATATTCTCAAGGACTTATCGCCGACTTATCGGCACTTTAGCGCCGCAAAAGTGGCAATAGATTTATCACCCTATTCTCAAGCTGGTGCAAACTGCCGATATCGCCAGATTTCCAGCAATAGCTGCCGCAAAAAACATCGCCACGGATGAGTGCCACAACTAACGCTAATGATATGCAGAGTAGGCGTTCCCGTGCAAAAACACACGAAAACACCACTTCGCGAGATTCACAACGACCAGTCAGATCTGCGATGCGACCCAAAACAGGCAATAAGGCGCGTTAGCAGCAGGGATTTAACACCTGCCTTTAGCTGGTGTAAAGCAGGATGACAACCTGCAGCATGAAAGGGAGCCCAGCCCAGAGCCACATCTGAAGACCAACACAAGTCACGGAGACACTGATCATGCAGCTCGGAGACCCAAGAGGGCCACAACACCCACCGCTACCACCCCCAGGCACCCCCCCCCCCCGGACCCTCCCCCCAAGGTCATGAAGTCCAGTAGTCAACGGTAGTGGAAAACAGAACTTTATTACAAATACATAAATCAACAAAACGAAAAGCTCAGCCAACGAGTTCCATTCCCAACGGGGAACTCCAACAGGGCAACGTGTCTTCAGAAACCTGTGGGAGAAATGGTGGAAATGGTCAAACTTCCATATAGTCACATGCCTAATCTGGTACAGTGTACTGCACTTGGACAAACCGGAATGCCCACAGGCCAGATAAACCATGCATGAGAAGACCATAACAGAACTACGTGTGGCCGTAACCGTCGTAGGAACGAAGAGGAAGGCAATGACCACATGAACTGCTGCTACGGTCACATCATGCAGGACTCATCACACCTGAAAGCATCACGGTGTGTGTCAGCCCGATACCCCTGCCCCTCAAACCCCCCACACTGCGCAGGAACATCTTGAGACCACGCAAGGGAACTATGCCATAGCTGGCGTCACGCACGTGTTGGGGGCAATTCACAGCACACGTGTATGACTTGTGCCCCCTGCTGACACTGCACACAATCACCACAACAGCAACCACACGCATGCCATCACTGTGCATACAAAAGTGGACCACCGTGGCCTGTCCACCAATGTTGTCGCAAATACCCCAGGCAGTGTGCATGATCCCCACATGTCCGCAAGTCTGCCGCCAACCAGCACTCTGAGGATGGCCCCCATGGAAATGCACTACCCATTGGCAAGTACCAATTGAACACACCACACACCTCAACTCCACAATTCCTCAACTCACAACTGTGGGAATGCACACGTCACCAATCCACCACCAAAGTGACTACTGCGTGTGTCTCAGTCTCCGCCACAACCTGCCCATAGGCCTACACACACGTGGCCGACCACCTTCAATGGGCACATTCACACTGGAGACGAGGTGGCTACGTCAAAAACCAACCCGCGCACATCACGAACATCGCATGCAGGGCCGTGTCAGCAAGGGCGGCGCCCCTCACCCAGCCACGAGTTCGTCGCTGTGACCGGTGGTGCCTGCGCGGTCCTGTGCGCCTGATGCACCCCAGCCCAGGTCCCCAGACCGGTCCTCCGCCCAGCGATGACTGGCCGCCCCTGCGCACCCAGGCCTCAATGCTCACCTGCCGCCACCGGCGTGTCTCCAGGAGGGCCCACCACATGCCGGTGCATCCTCCTCAGCCGATCGCTGGATTCCGCAGGCCCCCAGCGCACCCTGCGGCACCGCACCGCAGAGTCATGTGTGTGCTGATTGCTGCCTGCGCATACACTGCGGTCCAGCAGGGCACACTGTTCAATTTCAGTCTTGATTCGCTGGACGCCGTATCGAGGCCAACGCATCATCGCAGGCTGCACACCCGCTCAGCTCTTCACGTGCCACTAACCCTGTGCAGTGCAAGTCATCGTCACGTGGCGGTAGGCCCCTGCCAGCCGCAGTGCAGCGGGTGCCACTGACCCTTTGCAACCCAAGTCATCGTCACGCAGCGGTAGGCCCCTGCCAGCCACAGTGCAGCGGTTGCCACTGACCCTGTGCAACGCAAGTCATCGTCACATGGCGGTAGGCCCCTGCCAGCCGCAGTGCAGCGGGTGCCACCAACTCAGTGCACCACAGGTCATGGCCCCTTCATGATTGAGTCTCGTGGTGCAGACGCCATCATGTCACCTCCGGCAGTGGGTGATGTGATAGGCCCCTTTAATTGGCAGGGTCACATGTCCTGTGACGCTGGTGCTGGATGGGTGTGGTGTGGGCATACACCAGCCCTCAGGGAGTGGCTGTGGCATGCTGACAACTAGACCAGTGATCAGCAGATCACTACAGGGAAGACCTGGGACATGTAGCTTTGACGTCCCCCCCTGTAAGCATAAGCGGAGTGGGCTGGGCTGGCGTATGCCAGTCCAGCGTAGGGGTGTGAACAATGAGCCCAGGGCTCTGGGCGTGGTTCAGTTCTGGGCTGGACAAGGCAGTAACTGATGTGTGTATATCTGTTGTAGTGTCGGCGCCACCCGGACCGCAATCGGCAATGTTGCACCTTGTGACTCAAATTCTACCTCATGGGCAACATGGATGTAAGGGGGAATCACTGACCCTACATTCATCCATACTTTCATACTTGAATGATCATAGACATGACACATCTGTGTGAATCTGAATGTTTAATACACATCCAGTGGAGTGTTGCAGCTGGAGCAGTACATGGCCATGCAAACCCCACTTCACATTATTGGCCCGTGGAGGGCCAGCCAGAGTCCTTCAGGGAATGACAAGTACATCGGAAGGGGAAGAGTTCAGTCCGCAGTCTGATCGCTGTGCCATTGGTAACCAAACAGAAAATGGCAGTCCATGTCGAGGTCCAAGGTGAGTGTCGTAGAGTGTATCGGGGGACAGTGGAAGGTGATGATGCAAATGCAGAACCAAGCAGAAACAGGCCATATGGCGGAGATGAATGCTACTGCCTCCTCCTTACCAGTAAGGTTGAGTCACCCGCATCCTCGTCCTCTGATGTCACATGTGCCTCACACGTGGGTGGTGGTGGATTGCCTGCCGCACTGTGAGGCACTGACACATCAGGGAGCAGAGATGTGGATGTAGAAGCAGCAGCAGCATTCATCTGCGCAAGGCCTTGAGGCAGCAATGCCATGACGATGTGCTGCAGGGCATGGAAGGTCCCAGCCACATCTAGCTGGTGTGCAGCCATGGCAGCTATTCTTTCCGCCGTCATCCGCTCCATGTTCTCCATGAGCCCCCGCATCTGTCCCAACTCCCGGCTGACATCGCTGGAGCCACTCTGACTGGACAGTTGTTCTTGTCTCAGTATCATGACTCCAGCGATGTCAGCCATGGATCATTGGAGAGCATAGAGCGGACTGTGGGTGTCCGTTAGGGACTGTAAGTGGTCCCTGATGGTACTCAGACACCCATGTATGGCATCAAGTTTGGCTGCCATGAGGTCGAACCCCACCCGCACCTGATCAGCCATCTTCTCCTGGACCTCTAACACACGGCGTTGAAAGGCCATGTGTTGGTCGTGGGGGTCCTGGGAGACAGCTGTGGTAGTGGGTGCTTCCTGCTGTGTGGTCTGTGCAGGGGGTGGGGTCTCCTTGATGCAGCTGGGCTGCCATGCTCCTGGAGGTGAGGTGCCGTAGCTGTCCATGAACTCTTGGAGGGCATCGGTGTCGAAGGTGTGGAGGTCCTCTTTGTCATCAGTGAAGAGCTGTTGGGTCTGCTCTGCAGAAGGTGTTGGTTCTCCCTCTGCAATGTGATGGGGAGATGCAGTTTAACATTGTGTTCACATGTATGTTGACGCATTGTACAGGTTTACATGCAGACTGCATGACAATGTACATTGTGACTGTTTAGGAGGAGCTGCCTATTTGATGAGGGACAGTGGACATTTCGTCAACATCACGGATATGTGTTTGTACTTATACATTGACATCTCACATTTCCCTGCTATGCCAAATGTGATTGACCAGTTTCTACACACAAGCGGCACCAGTTGTGTCCTCTGTTCTGCTGTGAACGTGTTGCAGTTTATACCACATTGTTGTCAATGTTGATGTGCTCTGAATGTTATGTGTGTGTGCTGCATTTTGGGAGAGTCGCCCCTGCAGCTCTGATTTGGCTGGCCCTTATCCCTTTCAGGCGGTGTGCCTTTGACTTCTGTGCTTCTACAGAGCTGAGATGTTGCATTCTTAGGGAAATTGGGCTCTTGGTGGGACTTGGGGCTCTGGGGCATGGTTTGTCCGCAGTTGTGTTGTTGAGGTCAGGGGTTGTTTGTGCAGGTGGATGTGTCAGAGTGTGACCTGCTCCTTTAAGGATGTGGTCCACACTCAGCCACCTCAGTGTGGTGGCGTGCAACATGTCATGATATATTGACTGCAGCCATGCTATTGGTCATGCAGTGTCACTTGCATTGTCAGTGTGGCTCACAGACACGCCGCTTTGCTGGGTTAAGCACATGTGCATGGGTTTGTTGTGAGATTAGTGATGTGTGGGAAGAGCCCCCTCTGGGCACATTGTGGACGGGGGCCTACTTGCTGTTTCTAGGTGTGCTGCAGTATGCCAAGGAGATCAGGGACATGATCCAGAGTCATTGTGGGTGTGCACTGTGCTATACTCGATTGTGCTTGTGTGCCATTGTGCCCATCTCCCCCATCCCCCCAGTCCCTGGTGGTTACTCACCCTGTTGCTGTTGTTTCAGGTCATGTTGAGCAGTGTCCGGTCCCACAACTCCTGCCACCGTCTCCACACTGATGACTGTGGACACTATTTCCTCCATCTCATCCAGCTCCTCCTGTGGCGCTGGACTCCCACCTCCAGTATGCATTGCTGCCTTCTGGTTGTTGCCGAGTTTCAGCTTGGTTTTGCGCTTCACATCATTCCAGCGCCTCTTGAGCTCTTCCATTGTCCTCCTCAGCACTCCGACTGCATTCACCTTGTCCAGGATGGACTGCCATATTCCATTTTTTGTTGCCAATGACACAGTGGAGATGACGAACAGTTGTTGATGGTGTTCTACCACCTCCGTGATCAGGATCCTGTTTTCCTGCGGACTGAACCGCGTCTCCCTCTTCTTCTTGTCCTTGCCCTTCCCTGTCCCCGAGGTCCCAGGCACAGCCAGAACCCCACAATCCCCACTGATGACCACATCAGTGGGGCTTGTGGGGTTCTGGCTGTCCTCTGTCCCTGCTCCAGCTGCCTCCATTGTGCTTCGCTGTAGTTCGGTTTTTGTTTGTTTATTTATTTTTTCTGCTTTTGTAGTGATTTTTCCCGCCAGACGTGTGTGATTTGCAGGCCTGGCGCTGCTTTTTGCTGATTGTCTTATCGCGGTTGGGCTCATCGCAACTTTTTTGGCGTTCAGGTTTGGATTTTCATCGCCGTCCCGGTAATGTTATCGCGGACATTTGCCGCACTATCGGGGTACTATCGCATGTTACTGCCATGTTGTGAATGCCACGTTAACACGGGGCTATTTTCCCGCGATAGACGCGATATGGAAACTTGCGTTAACCTATTTTGGCGATGTTTATCGCACGTTCTTGAGAATATCCCCCTTAGTATTTTGGAATGCAGTTTGATTGGTCTAATAAATATAGGCTCATGGAATAGGGATCAGCTCAACAATGCTAATTATTGCTCCTCGCCTGACTTAAGCATCCGAGTTGAGAGCCTATAAGGAAATTAACAAGTGCTTAATTTGAGCCGGTAGATGTCGGTGCTCAGCAGGCCACTTAATTGTCAACACCAGCACTCAGTATGCCACGTGGTGGCACTGCATGTCTAATTTGAAGAAGAGCACAACAGTTGGTTATTAATGCAATATACATTAAAATGACAAACACCTGTAGCTCAAGCCATTCTTATAGCTGTAGGAGCCTGGACTAGTATGTCACACGGGTAGGAATGTGATGGTTAGTAGTTTAAACAATTTTTTTTTAAGAGCTTTATATAGCGTGAACTTGACTTGAAGATATCAGGTATCAGAGCGCTTTACATGGGCACCAGTTCAGTTACAGATGGACACATTCATTTTTTGTTAGGCACATGGAGATTAAGTGATTTGCCCCGAATCAAAGGATGTTGAACGTCGTTGCCAAGACTAGAACCCGGTTCCCCAGCTTCCAGGTCGACCGCTCTAGCTGTAAGGCCTAATCCTCTCCCCTAGTTGAGTTAGTGCTGTCATTGACAGCGCTGGCATGGGCAATTAGCAGTGCAAGCTGCAGTGGCCTCCTGACAAGGGCACTGCCACTTATTTTTTCACAAATTAAGCCCTGAAACTAATGGACAACATCTAGTATTATTGACCAGCTACAGTTTCTGCTAATAACACATGCTAATGCCAGGGCCGTAGCTTGACCGTCACTCCTACCCCACCTCAGTCAATCTGTAGTGAGACAGCTTCACCTGATGGGTCTACACAAAGCCCTATTTGTTTCTATCAGAGCATAATTGCCAATTATCGGTGTGTGTGTATTTTGTGTAATTAGTGTTTTTTGGCCCGCTTATCCTTTACGTGTATTTATCACTCATTCTCGTTGAAACAGCAATCGTCTAGTCTGTGAAACTGGGGGACAAATGTATCATTGAGCTGTGTCGCCCTTGCACAATGCAAGAGGGCACAAGGGTGATGCAACTACTAAGTCAGATTATCAAGTCAAGCAAGGCCAACTTGCGTAACTTAATAAATCTAGAGTAACGCAACAAAGAGCAAATCGCTGCATTGCGTTACTCTGCCCCAGGGAGGCGTTTCATGGGTGGAGCTTGGGTGTTCCCACTCATTCAGCCATGGGTTTTGGCTCATTGCCAGATTTACCATTACTGGTAGACCTGGGAATGCATCAAAATGCTACGCCTCCCCAGGTGAGGGTTAACAAAGAGAAATATCTTTATTTCTCCTCATTTTTACCTCTTTCTATCTGTGCTGAATTCTGAAGCACATATGGAAAAAGGAAAATGCCTCAGAGGATTATTTTTGTGTAGGGTGGAGTCCCTTCCTATACAAAACAATACTGTCTGCAACGCAGGCACTCTTACAGCACAGAGCAAGGGTGCCTGTGTTGCACCTAGGCAACACAGGCACCCAGCACAAGGAAAGGACAGGAATGCACCATATCATGTTAAATATGGTGTATTCCTGCCTTTTCATGCAGCACAGTGCAGCAAGGTGGCTTACTGCGCTGCGTGAAATAATTACAAATCTGCCTCTGGATGTGTGCCACAGTTTATACACTGCTCTAGAAATATTCAAATTTTGAAACTGTATAGAAAATAGATTGAGCAACTTTCTCATATGACTTGAACATGAGGACACACCGTGTACGTGTTTGAAGCAGAAGACTGACAAGCATAATGTGTTCAATTTCCAAGAAAATTACTTATATTATTCTTGAAACAAGTTATGCAATTTTGCCCACTCTTAGTGTCTGATTTGTGCAACGATTGAGTCCCCCTTGCATCACGCACGGTGAAGCAAGAGCAACACAATATTTATGTCAGATTTACCAAGCCATGCAAAAGCCACCTTGCGTGGCTTTAAACGCAAGGCATTGCAAGTCACTGGCTTGCGATACTCTGGGCCGGGAAGGCATTAAATGGGTGGAGAGTGGGTGTTCGCATGAATCCACCCATACTTTCTGTTGCACTCCCAGATTTACTAAAAGGAGTAAACCTGAAAATGCGTCAGAATTGTATGCCTTACTGATAGAAGCACAACGAGGAGAAATATCTCTTCGAGTGTGCCATATCTACTAAGATCTGGTGCGTTCCTGCTCTCCCACTGTGCTGGCACACTATTTGCTGCTTAGCGCCAATGCAGGCACCGTGGCACAAGGGGGCCTGTGCTAACGCTAGGCAGGAAATAGTGCGCCAGCGCAGTGAGAGAGAAGGAATGCGCCGATATCTCAGTGGATATGGCACACTCCTGACCTCACCATCTGATGCAGCACAGTGCAACAAGTTGTTTTGCAGTGTTTCGCTGTGTCAAATTTGAGCAAATCTTGCCCCTAGTATATACCTATAAGGAATGATCCATTCCTAGCAAATCGGTAAGCATTTCAATGAATATATTAACACATACTGCACCGGAATAAAATATGGCAAACTAAGAGTTCTTGATTGGTTATCCTTTTCAGTGTGAGGCTTACCTGTTCTCTATAACAAAAACCTACTGCTCCATTCATTCTCTCTAAATCTTGGCTTAGGATCTGTCTAACAACCTGCTTGTATATTTCAGGTGAAACATACACAGTGGGCGCCATCTTAGTGTGCACTAAATTCTTAGTCTCATTTGCAATTCTATTATATATCTAGTAAAGAGCAGCACAGAGCCAGAGCAGCTCACTCCTCTGATGGAACCAACAGTCTAAAACTAAACCCTCCATGTCAAGAAGGCAACATATTGATCCACTCTCACCAGCTGGCCTGCATACACAAGGATACTTTTTAAGGGTTTCTTCATGTATGCAAGTGCATTAACTAGGCATTTTTTCTGGGGCCTGGGGCAATAACAACAGTTAATCACCCACCCTCCCAGTCATGGGCCTGAGCCACAGGCGAGGGCCTATAATAAGGGTGAGACAATTCACAGTTGATATTTCCCTGCAGGTAAGGGAACATGTGCCTGTCAGCTCCCCCAACCCATATAACTAGTGCAGAAGAAGCAGGAGCGGCCTCTAAAGAGCAGCAACAGCACGGAGAGGACCAAGGAAAACATGCACTATTCCCTCAGGTGTACCCGGGAGGGGGCTCCTCCACTACGGCGGAGGAGCGTCACCCCACTGCTTTCTCGCAGTGCGAGAATCAGAAACATAAAATGATAATAACTTTCAGTTATTACCATTTTATGTTCAGTTGCGGGTGGGCCGGTGGGCGGGGCTGCTTTGTGAGCAGGGCAGGGGAGGAGGGTGTGCCTGCTCACTCCAGAGTGCGCAAAGACTGTTAGGTCGGCCCCCTGGGGCCAACCAAACCAGTCATGCGCTCTGCCCTTCTCCATGCAGGCTGCAATGCAGCCTGCATGGAGAAAATGGCCTCCCCATAAGCCCCTGGGTGGGTGGGCGGCGTCCCGACCAATCACAACGCTGCTTGCAGCGTTGTGATTGATTAGGGGAGGGAGCCTGGCTGCCTGCTTCTGCTTCCTGTTCCTGCAGGAGAGCAGGAGCAGAGAAGACGCAGGACCAGGCCGCCGGAAAGGTAAGTTTAATTATTTATTTTTTTATTATTAAATTACCCCCCTCGCAACCCCCCGCACGACCCTCTCCCCACGCTACCCCCCGCCCGCGAGCCATGCCGGCCGCAACTGGGTGTACCACATGCTTACTTTCCACTGAAGATGATCTTTCAGTGACGGTTGTCCGAGCTTCATCCCTTGCTATGCTGAAGAAGGAAGCAATCAACAAAAGAAAAGTAGATAAAGAAAACAACAAACCATGTTTTCTTCTACTCTATTGCAATCAAACTTACATTTGCCTTCCCGAAAGCACAGGGTGGTCCCTGGAAAACCGTCTTTGAAACAGCAGCTGTTGTCGAGAGGAAGCAGCTTTTCCCAGCGTGGTCCCTTAGGGTGACAACTACACAATGTTCTCTCAGCCGGCCCACAACAATAGTTATAGCTCATAAAGGAAGCATTCTACTGATGTGCGGGTAAGTTCCCAAGAATCTATTGCAGGAGGCAATAAGTGCCTTGAGTATACATACGCATTAAATTCAATATCATGAATGTAAGTAGAGAAATGCTAACATGCCTTAAAGCAAATTCGAGTTAGGGCTTGGATGAGAAATGCATCATAGCCAGGAGAGGGCACTCCCAGGTGAATGCTGAGTAGTGGTTCGTTCATTTACACAGATGGCATTATTATTCACTTTAAAAACAAACACAGCGTTTAAATTCCCACCTGTGTGCACCGAAGAACAATTCAGTTAACTGATCTTCTCAAGAATCCTCTTTGCTGACTAAATTAAAAAAAATTATTTGCACGAATTTATGTTCCAAAAATGCTAGAAAAAAGAAGTTGTAAATAGGAGATGATCTTCACGGCCCAAAGAAGCGCAATTTGTAATAATAGCACGTAAAGTAAACCAGCCTGTGAAACACTGTCAGCTGACATAAAAAGTCAATCTCTAAACTCTCTCTTGCTACTGAAATAGGAAGACGTTTTTTGCCAAAAATTGAAAAATAACAGTATTAGACTGGAATTTATTCTGCAGCCATGAATACAAATGGAAGCAAGTTAATAGCTCTCTATGGCTTTTGTTATTAGAACTTCTGATGTTTTTAATGAGAAATTGGGTTGTTGGTTGGGGTGGAAAAAAGGAACATAATATCTACTAAATATGGGTGATCTCACAGATATGCTTCATGTTCTGCAGGCTGCAGAAGGTTTATACCCTTTAACACTACAGTGGTTATAGATAATTAGGCCTAGATGTACCTGAATACATTCCAGTATGAAACATGTTTAGCAAATTGTCACACTCATTGGATGATGTCATCAGTAATGTCATAAATGATGTCATTTAAGATGTCATCAGTGATGTCACCAATAGTGTAATTTAACACCTAGCTAGAACATCACCTTTACCTTTGATTTTTCTGTGAATTGTACTTTTTTTTAACAAAAGGGAAGCGCAATTACCATACTTAAATATAAAATCTCTATAAGAAATGGGATTATTGAATTGAGGAGGGTGATAACCCTATTCAAGCAACAACAACAATCCTTGTTAGGTGAATCATGAGAAGTCACTAAATGAACCTGTGGTTCATCCCTCTTGTGACCTGGCACAAAAGCAGTTAGGCTTAACTTAGAGAGAATGTGTAAAATATTTATGCAGCACTTAAAGTAAAAACACAACAAAAGAAAAATCCCACACCAATTTAGAAACATGGGGGGCATATTCACAAGGATTCAACTCCGATTTATCTCCACCTTAACGCAACAAAAGTGGAGATAGATTTAACACCCCATTCACAAGCTGGTGCAAACTGCAGACAACGCCAGTATTCCCGCGATAACTGCCCCAAAATCTAACACCACAGCGGACACCACCAACTAACCCTAATGAGATGCAGAGTAGGCATTCCCGTGCAAAAACACATGAAAAAACAACAACACCACTTTCACAACGAACTGACAGAACTGCGAAGCGAACCAAAAACAGGCGATAAGCCGTGGTAGCCGCAGGTATTTAACACCTGCCTCAAGCAGGTGTAAAGACGGACGTCTACCTGCAGTAGGCAACGGAGCCCCACACACAGCCATACCCGAAGAACAAACGACGTCATGGAGCTACTCATCATGCAGCTCGGAGCCCCAACAGGGCCACAAAACCCACCGCCACCACCCCCAGAACCGCCACCACCCCCAGGACCCGGACCCGCCCCCCCCGGACCACCACAGAGGCAGCGTAGACTAAGACAGCGGACCTACCGAAAACACACCACTCTCACAGACCTAACGCCCGCGGAAGTCATTGCCCACTACAGGCTCAAAAGGACAACCATCCTACGCATCATGACCCACATCGCCCACAGGCTGACGGTCCCAACACAGCGGAGAACAAACATCCCTCCGCAGACAAAGCTGCTGGCAATGCTGCACCTGTTGGCCTCTGGTACCTTCCAACCAACAACTGCCAGAGTCGGAGGGGTCTCACAGCCAGCCCTATCAAAGTTCATCACACCTGTCATGTATGCCATCATCAGCTTCATGCCCCAGTACCTTCACTTCCCTAACACTGCGCAGGAACAGCTGGAGACTAAGCAAGGCTTCTACGCCACAGCCGGATTCACGGCCGTGTTGGGGCAATCGACTGCACACATGTCCCACTTGTGCCCCCTGCGGATACTGCACACCACTACCGCAACAGGAAGCACACGCCTTCCATCAATGTGCAGGCAATAGTGGACCACCGGGGACTCTTCACCAATGTCGTTGCCAACTACCCAGGCAGTGTGCATGATTCTTTCATCTTCCGACAGTCCATCATCAACCAGCGCTTCCAGGATGGCACATATGGAACGGGACTGCTCGTTGGTAAGTACCAAATCAACACACCACACATCCCACAGCCACCAACGCACAAAGCACAACTGTGGGGATGCACACGTGACCAAACCACATCCGACATGTCAAACTACTTGACCACCAACCAGACACGACTACACCACTCCATGGTCATCCTGGGCTACCCCTGCACCCAATACAGACTTCACATGGCACCACAGCCACACAACAGCTGAACGTGTGGAGATGCGGAATGCAGCCATGACACATGTGAGGCACTGCTCTGCCCTCATGACCCTACCCCAGTCTCCCGCAGGTCAGCGTCCCGTGGCGGTGGGCCCGTGTCGGCCGCTGTGCATCCGGGGCGACTAGCCCTGTGCGACTCGAGTCATCCCCCCTTGTAGTTCTGACATTGCATGTCTGTGTGCCTGATGACTGTTGGTGTAGTTGCCAGCACCAGCTACTCCCTGAGGGCTGGCTTACACTCACCCCACACACAGCCAGCACAGGCGTCACTGAATTGGTGGGCCTGCCATCCCATCCTGCCGAACCAAGTATTGACTCTTTTCTCCCTGCACTGTCACAGGTGATCAAGGATATGCACTCTGCCCTTGGATGATGACACCCCTCCGGGACCCGAACACACCCTCCCAGAGGCAGTATAATGCGGCCCCCATACGCACCAGGGGCATCGTTGAACGCACATTTGGCGTGTTGAAGTCACGTTTCAGGTGCCTGGACGGCACTGGTGGGAAGCCCCTGTATAGCCCGGACGTCGTGTGCAAGATGATCGTTGCATGTTGTGTGTTGCACAACATCTGTGTTCGCACCAGGGCCCCATGGATCCCAGTTCCAGATGTACCGGACGATGATGGTGGTGATGGGGCAGGTGGCCCACATCCCACTGCAGCTGTGGCAGGAATGGCCCGTAGGGACTCCATCATTGACACTTACTTCTCATGAGCACGTCACATTGTGACCGTCCGTGGTATTCATGGGACAGTAGTAGATGTCCAATTGCACTGCATGTGTGAATAAAACGTATTTGCAGGTTACAGGTTGGAATTGTACATTGTCATGTTACATATCCCTGGGGTTTCAGATGTGATTTGCCAGGTTGTGCACATTTTCTGAACCAGTTTTGTCCTGTGTTCAGTTGTGGAGGTGTTGCTGTTTGTACCGGGATGTTGTCAATGTTGAGGTGCACTTCTGCTTATGTGCGTATGCTGCACGGTGGGTGTGTCGCTCCTGCGGCTCTGATTTGTCTGCCACTGGTCTCTTTCATGCGGTGTGCCTGTAGGTTCTGTTCTTCCACGGTGCTTGGATGTTGTGGTGTGCATGTTGTCCTCTGCAGTTGGCCAGGGTGCATCCATGGTACTCTGCTGTTGATGTATTTTGTTCTGTGGCATTTTCCGTATGCTGTTCTTGTGCTTTTTCCCGCATTGCGCGTGAGTATTGCTGCCCTCGCGCTGGTTGTCACTGTTTTCTTATCGCGCATTGGCCCATCGCAGCTTTTTTCACGTTGTGGTTTGTGTTTTTATCTCCGTCAAGGTGGTTGTATCGCGAGCATTGGCCGCGGTGTCGGCCAACTATCGCATGCTACCGCCGTGTTGTGAATTCCACGTTGTCACTGGGTTATTTTCCCTCGAAAGGCTGCGATGCTGAAAGTTGCGTTGCGCTACTCTTGCGGTAATTATCACACGTTCTTGTGAATATACCCCATAGAGTAAAATTTAACACATTATTTGACACCAAAATGACAAAAATCCAATCAGTAGAACCGGAGATATGCAATGGTAAAGATTAAAGGGAAGTATGGTGCCTAAAAGCACAAACCACTACTTGCGGTCATTTGGTTGAGTGAGACCAGGTGAAAGCTACAAGTGCAGGCGGACCGCGATGGAGCATGAGCCAGATACAGGGACCAGGTTAGACCCGCTAAAAAAGTTAACTTCCAAAGTCCAGCACAAAGAGTTCCATTCACAGTGGAGGAGTTCGTGATGAGCAGGGACAGCATCACTGATAGTCGTCGCTGTAGGCGAAAAGCAGACTGGTCAACATAGACGGTCATCACTGTAGCAAGAAGATCCTGTTGGGTGTCACAGCTAGTCGTTGCTGGAGGTTTCCATTGGCCGTCACCACGGGCTGTCGATGCTGTAGAGTGAAGTGCAGATCTGGAGTTGCCAGTTATAGCTGGCTGTCACTGTAGCGCCAAGAGTCGGGATCATTGGAGCTTTGTGTTGATGGTCGGTGTGGACAGCAAGGTCTTGGCACAAACTGGCCAGTTTGCAGTTGCAAAGAGCCCAAAACCTTCAGGATTTCTCATTTTCTTCTAGGAGGTGCTCAACTGATATCACACAGAGGGTTCAGGACCCGGGAGGCACCTCTTGAGGATAGGGAGCTCACTCCAGCAGAGGCCAGTGGGGCTCAGGCAGGTCCAGTTGCAGGTCTATGTAGCTCCAGTGTAGCAGGTCAGCTGGGCAGTCGCACAGAGCCCCTTGGAGCTTGTTGTGTCCGAGTAATTCATAACAGGAGGTCAGTCAGCTGACCTGTGGAGTCACTTCATCCTGGGATGAAGGGTACAGGTCCAGTCTTACTTCTCAGACAGCTGGGCAGGCCTCAAGCAGCAGGGCTACCCTCTGACAGCAGGGCAGTCCTGTAATATTCACAGGTCCAGGAGCGTACTGAAGAGCAGGTCTGAGGGTTCCCTTTTTATACCTGGTGTCTATTGTAAAGTGGAAGAAACTTCTGAAGCCTTCCCCCTATAGAGGTGTTTGGAATTTCCTGCCACCCTGCCCTCACCCCAGCCCGTTTGCAGGGACAATAGGCTAGTGTGAATTGCTTTATCTGTGATCTGAGGCAGTGTATCTGAAATGCAAATGTCAAATGTGACAGATGACAGCTCTGCCTCTCTCATCAAGTCAGGATGGGTGATCCTGCCAACACCCAGACTGTCTATTGTGTGGCTATCTGGGAGGAATACACAAAGGCCAACTGCCAACGACTAGTCATATGACCCACAATACAGGCTGCAGGCACCAAACAGGGCAAGAAAATGCCAACTTTCTAAAAGTGGCACTTTCAGAATTGGGACTTAAAATCCGACTTTTCAAATAAGGAGGGTCTTAATTTACAATTTATCAGACACCAAACATGACTTCCTACCTACTCCCAAACAAAACTTATCACTAATTAATTAAATGTGCTAGGGTAACTCAATGTTATCCTAACGGAGAGGTAGGCCTTGCAATAGTGAAAAATGAATTTGAGAGTTTTTCACACCCAAGACATAAAACTTAAAAGTACATGTCCAACTTTTTAAATACCACGCACCTTGCCTTATGGGTCCTTCAGGGCCTACCCTAGGGGTGACTTATCAGTGGCATAACACAGGCACCCGCAGCCCCCACGGTGCAGGGGCCCCCGAGTACTCAGGCCTGAGAGCTCCAGATTAAATCCAGAGCGGGCCCCTCCATGTACCTTGCAGGGGGGCACCCGCAACTTTCGTTACGCCACTGTCGTATATGTATTAAAAAGGAAGGTCTAGGCCTGGCAAAAGGTTTATTTTGCCAGATTGGAATGACTGTTTAAAACTGCACAAACAGTCTACAATTGCAGGTCAGTGTTAGGTTTTTAAAGTGCTACTTAAGTTGATGGCACAATAAGTACTATAGGCCTGCCTGCAGCATTTAATCTACAGGCCCTGGGTACATGCAGTGCTACTTCCCTAAGGACTTGCAAGTAAATTAAATTTGTTAATAGGGTGTAAGCCAATTTTTCCCATGTTCAAACAAGAGAGAGCACAGGTACCTTAGCACTTGTTAGCAGTGGTAAAGTGCACAGAGTCCTAAAAGCCAACAAAAACTGCCGCAAAAATAGGAGGGGTGAAGGCAAACAGTTTGGGGGTGACTCTGCAGAGAAGGTCAGGTCCAATTTGACCCTCCTCCAGCCTAAGGCTGGGGTAGACTAATTAATACCCTGATTTTTTTCCTGCTCAAACGGTAGAACATGGGCAATGGCCCTCTACTGCAGAGCCACTTGACTGTTCTACTGCCCTCTGAACTTAGTTGCATTCCTCTGTGAACACCCTCTGGAGCTACTGAACTGACCCATGGGGAACCCTTTTCCTCATCTGTGGACACCATCTGTGAAGCACCTAACCTTAACTTGCTCAAAGATGCATCTCAATAGGCACACAGAACCACCATGGCCAACAAAGTGATGTGGCCTATTCCGCCTCTTGGACCAGACTTCTGTGCCCATCCCATGGAAAAGTTTGCCCATAAGGACAACAACCAACAGAGGCCACTGAATGCTGTCAGTCTCAAGAGGCCAGCCCTGGGCCATCCAAGCCATTCTAACCTCTGAACCCCGGATTTTGAGGACCCTACTTCAACTCTCTTTCCCACTTGTCCAGGGGTTGTAGCCTGCGACTGGACCTCCAGTCCAGGTTCTGCCCCCTGAATAGGTGCCAGGGTTGAGACTTTCCTCCCCATATCCTTCCATCTGGGCCTCTATACTCATCCTGTGGGAGAAGAACCCTATAAACCTGAGCATTCAGGGTGCCCTGGGTGGCCGCCCCCTTCCAGCTCGGCAAAAACTGGTGGTAATTCATCACTCAGATTGCAGTCAAAGGGCATCTGGGGACAACGTACCCCTGTGACGCATCCACCAGTGGGTGGTTTCTTCAGCCAGATAGAGTTCACCTGCTTGAGTCTTAACTAGGAACATTCAAGGCAGCAGGGTTGGAAATGGGACGCCCCGGGGGACAGCCCACCAGAACCTCTTCTACTCCTAGAAGGGGCATGGGAACCCTTTAACCACACACTATTCTGGGACCTATCTGGGTCATTGTGGGACTCCCCTTCACTCCGTAGGGAGGATCCTGAGCCACCATCCCTTGGAGTATCATTCAGGGATCTGCAACGCTCCCCAGCTACCTCTGAGTAGCTCACCTGTGTACAGGCCAGCATATTAAATTAGCAAGCTTTTGCTTGGCTGAATTAATATACACATAAGAAAATTGAAAATATACAACACTAATAATATTAGTAGCTCTCAATGCGTTTCATTGAACATAAGTAGCTCTCAGTACAGAAAAGGTTGGAGACCCTTGCGGGTCTAGTACTAGTCCAGAGGTCTTCCTTCTTTGAAAGCTCCCTGGGGTCAGTGAGCTTGCGATCAATCAGGTGTTGGTGTAGCTCTGGAAAACAATGGCTGAACATGTGTGCCCTGCAAACCAAATTGTATAGCCCCTCATAAGTGTTTATCTCACTACCCTTTACCCACTCATCCAGTGCCTTACAAAAGAAGTTCACAATACTGGGGCAATGTCTGGCTGTCCCTAAACGTCTGCCTGTACTTTCCAGGAGTGAGACTATATTTTATGTGTGTTCCACTCAAAAGCAGATATCTCACCTTGTCCCCTTTCCCTAGGGCTAACAGCGGATCCCTCCCTTCACTCAGAAAGTGCCCCCAGAGACTGGCTCCCCACTCCTCCTCAGGAACCCTGTGTATCTCGAGGGTAACCTCAAAGGCTACAAAACACTTATCTTGATTGTTGGACTTGGCCCTCTCTGCAGGTTCATCCCCAAACTGTTTGCCTTCAGCCACCTGTGTTCTGAACCCGTTTTTTGTTGGCTTTTAGTACTCTCCGCACTCTACCACTGCTAATCAGTGCCAAAGTACTTATATTCTCCCCCTAAACATGGTAACATTTGCTTCCACACAATAGGCACATTTAATCTACTTGTAAGTTTCAAGTAAAGTGGTACTACATGTGCACATGGCCTGTAAATGAATGCCACTAGTGGGTCTGCAGCACTCATTGTGCCACCCACTTAAGTAGTCCTTTAAATATATCTCACGCCTGCCATGGCACCCTGTGTGTGCAGTTTCAACAGTTGCAGGAAATAAAAGGAAATAAAAGGTAATAAAAGGAAGGTTTAGGCCTTGCCTAAACCTTCCTTTTAAATACATAAAAGTCACCCCTAAGGAAGACCCTAAACAGCCCATGGGGCAGGGTGCAGTGTATTTAAAAACTTGAACATGTATTTTTACCTTTTACATGTCATGGTAGTGGTATCCCAAAGGATAAACATTGGGTTACCATATTTTATTTCATAAGTTATAACTGTCAATTGGAAGCCAGTAGGAAACTCGAGTTTGATCTATAAAGAATTGTAATTTCAATGTCAATAAACAACACTAAATAGCAAAATAATTGAAAAAAAATTGAAAGGTAGCTAATCATCAATCGTAGATCAGAATTTTACAGCCAACACTGGAACATGTCTTAAAAATAAAGCAAACGAGAGCAGATAACATCTACAGAAAAGGGAATGCCTCTATGAAGCATAAGCTATTTGTTCCTAGGTGGCAAATGAAATTTACAAAAAATATGGAAAATAGGGAAGACCTGGCTTGGCAGTTCGGGCTGGACTGTTCCCATGAGGCACAGGGTCAAGACTGATTTGCATTAAGCTGGGTCTGAACTGAGGTGGCGAAGTGAGCTAAAGAATGATGATGGATTCAACCCAGATCTGTGACTGGGGGTGAGTGTCTGAAAAGTTTCAGCGCTCCGTCCATCATCTCCTTGTGTTTGCTTTGTTCGCCCTAAGTTGGCAGGGTATGCCCAGACGTGGGTCCCTTGCTCACTTTGCCACTGGATTCAAGCTAGCCTGGCTGATGAAGGGTGTTACCCAGAAACCGGTCCCAGGATGCTTGTTTCCGGTTCAGGGAAGACCGGGCTTGGCAGTTCGGGCTGGACTGTTCTCATGAGGCACAGGGTCAAGACTGATTTGCATATAGCTGGGTCTGAACTGAGGTGGCGAAGTGAACTAAAGAACGATGATGGATTCAACCCAGATCTGTGACTGGGGATGAGTGTCTGAAAAGTTTCAGCGCTCCGTCCATCATCTCCTTGTGATTGCTTTGTTCGCCCTAAGTTGGCAGGGTATGCCCAGACGTGGGTCCCTTGCTCACTTTGCCACTGGATTCAAGCTAGCCTGGCTGATGAAGGGTGTTACCCAGAAACCGGTCCCAGGATGCTTGTTTCCGTTTCAGGGAAGACCTGGCTTGGCAGTTTGGGCTGGACTGTTCCCATGAGGCACAGGGTCAAGACTGATTTGCATATAGCTGGGTCTGAACTGAGGTGGCGAAGTGAACTAAAGAATGATGATGGATTCAACCCAGATCTGTGACTGGGGGTGAGTGTCTGAAAAGTTTCAGCGCTCCGTCCATCATCTCCTTGTGTTTGCTTTGTTCGCCCTAAGTTGGCAGGGTATGCCCAGACGTGGGTCCCTTGCTGTTAGAAATGGGATTTCTGGTTGGCTAAGGCTTGCGCCAAAGCCAGGCAGAAACCACCACTCTAGTCAGGGCAGGGGAGTTACACGCCAAAGATAACCCCTGCTCACCCCCTTGGTAGCTTGGCACGAGCAGTCCGGCTTATCCCGGAGGCCATGTGTAAAGCGTTTGCGCACGCACACAGCAACAACACACCAGGCACACCACAAAAGGAACTCCACACAAGGTTATATCAAAAATAGCCTTTGTATTCTCATAACACATTAGAATAGTAATCACATAATATACATTGTGCCACCTGGCACTAGGTCATATCTACAAGGGATTATTTACACCTGACAGGGCCCACTGGACCACTGTCAGTACCATCACAAAGTGAACTTAGTAAAAGTAAGACATATCATAAACGTACAACCAGTACTCACTGGTAACCACTGTACTCAGCATCAGCCTGTAACATAAACCACATTATGCACAGTATAACATTAGGCGCGAATTACATTCTGCGCCAACCTCCCCAGCATACACACATTATGCAATCATCTCATAAGTCTAAACGCATTAGACCCTAACCTCCTAAGCATAACTCACATTAGGGGTATAACTCGCAGTAGGAAATAACCTCGCCAGCATAACCACATTATGCACATAATCTCATCCCTAAACACATTTAGCGGCATGAATCATAGTAGAGCATCACATTTCCTAATATCTCATAACTCACTGACCCCCCTGGCCAACTGTCCTTCTCTAAGGCTCAAATGCCCTATATCCAAAGTCAGAGTTCAGCTGCCAATGCAGCAATATCCAAAAGCACGTAATTGCGCTGGGGCAGAGGAGTGCATCTTACTCCTATCTCTCTCACCAAATGCCCCCAAAGAACTGTGGCCTAAACGTTGCAGCTGCCCACTACTTGCTGGGCAGCTGTGAATCAAGTAGAGGCCTGGCACCTCTGTGCCTCCGGTCCCACTCAGGGACTCTGAATTAATTGTGCCCAATTGGGCATGGGCCCCTCAGGGCCCTCTGGACCCCTCTCTGGGCCCTTTGAGCAATGCGCCCACGTGGCAGCTGCCCGCTACGGTGGCGCAGCTGCGACATCATAAGGAAAGGGGGCCTGGCACCTTTGTGCCCTTAGGACCCCCATGGGCTCTACAGCCAAAGATGCCCCCATCGTTGGGGTGGCCCGCTCTCTAGCGGGACCACCCAGGCACCGACAGTGTGCCTCGAAAGGCCCCCAATAACGAAATGCCTCCTGGGAGCGGCCCGCTGCCAGCCGGGGCCGCTCGGAATGCAGCGATAGCGCATTGCCTCGAAGCGGGCACCAACAAGGCCCGTGTAAGCCCCACTTGGCTCTTCAATCAAAAGCAGGCTCCCGTTCGACCCCACTCACCGGAGTCTTAACGCGGCTTCCTGCCTCCTCTGGTCACCGGCGATCTCTGCTCTGCGCTGGGACCGGCACCATTCCTCCTGAGGAGCCAGCGAGGCTCCCCCTGCACGCTCCTTCACCCGGTCCCTCCCTGGGGATACGGGACTTGGCAGGGGAGCCCGCGAGGCTCCAGACGTCTTCCTTCTCTTACGGGTGGGGGCCTCGTGTGCCTCCGGCCTCACTGCCCTTCTGCTTCCGTCCATGCGGCCCTGCCCAGAACCAGGCGGGCCGCAGATCGCGGCGGAGGTCTTTCCTCCCTTTTCTCGGCGGCAATGAGGGGTAGGCTCCCTCTTCATAAAACAATATCAAGCGGGGTAGGCACCCGCTCGTGCACACAAATGCGGGGTGGGCACCCGCTAGTTAAATAAAACCATAAGCGAGGTGGGCTCCCGCTCGATACACAAAGAATGCGGGGTGGGCTCCCGCCTCCAGCAGCATCATGGGTGAATCCCTCATGCCGGGATTCCCTCTCCAAGGGCTGCAGCGCCGCGCTGCGAAGCCCACGCTCTCCTCCTGCTTGAGTCAATTAAAGAATTAGAGCACAGCGCTCACCAGGCGCTAGAAGCAGGCAAAGTCCTGTAGGTCCTTAGGGATAAAGGGGCTATGCAGGGCCCAGGGAGGCAAGCCCTCCTGGCAGCCCCCCCTGGGCCCCAGCAGCAGCACGCCCCAGCAGGATCAGCACACCAGAACTGAACATTTTCATGGGGTCACAGCCCCTCTATTTATATGCCCTTTTCCCTTTGTGTCACAGCACAGGGCTTGGGGATACCAGTCAGAACTGGTTCAGGGGAGCTTTGGAGCACTTTGTTTTGCTCAGCTCTTCTCTCCTTTGTCAGGTGGGGGCTCAGTGATTAGACGCACCACAGGGGGTGGAGCCAGCATTGTGGAGGGAAGGCACAGTCCTATTCAGGTCCCAGGTGCAACTCCTCCCTCCAATCTGCATGCAGATCTCCCTATTCAGCACTGTGCTGACTCACCCTGCCCCTCCTGGAGCCACACACACCTCCCAGCCCCTGTCACTCACAAGCCAGACATGCAATTCACATCAGGCAGGCAGACACAGAGCACACATAAATGCCAACTTCTAAAAGTGGCATTTCTACACCAGTCATAATAAATCTGCGCACACCATTGCGCAGCATTTATTCACACAATTTCATACATACCAGACTTGACCATACTGCTCCTCTCATAACAGGAATTACCACTGACACACACTGATCAGGGAATCCCCCATGCATTCCTATGGGAGGGCAGGCCATTCTCACCAATGTAACACAGAGAGCGCACGCACTTTCCACTGGACCACAGTGCGAAAGTGCCCAGAGGCCTAAAATCACCAACACCAGGTTACAGACAAGGCAAAAAGTTCAGGGGTGAACCTGCCAAAAAGGGCAAAGTCCAACACTTGCTCACTTTGCCACTGGATTCAAGCTAGCCTGGCTGATGAAGGGTGTTACCCAGAAACCGGTCCCAGGATGCTTGTTTCTGATTCAGGGAAGACCTGGCTTGGCAGTTCAGGCTGGACTGTTCCCATGAGGCACAGGGTCAAGACTGATTTGCATATAGCTGGGTCTGAACTGAGGTGGCGCAGTGAGCTAAAGAATGATGATGGATTCAACCCAGATCTGTGACTGGGGGTGAGTGTCTGAAAAGTTTCAGCGCTCCGTCCATCATCTCCTTGTGTTTGCTTTGTTCGCCCTAAGTTGGCAGGGTATGCCCAGACGTGGGTCCCTTGCTCCCTTTGCCACTGGATTCAAGCTAGCCTGGCTGATGAAGGGTGTTACCCAGAAACCGGTCCCAGGATGCTTGTTTCCGGTTCAGGGAAGACCTGGCTTGGCAGTTCGGGCTGGACTTTTCCCGTGAGGTATAGGGTCAAGACTGATTTGCATATAGCTGGGTCTGAACTGAGGTGGCGAAGTGATCTAAAGAATGATGATGGATTCAACCCAGATCTGTGACTAGGGGTGAGTGTCTGAAAAGTTTCAGTGCTCCGTCCATCATCTCCTTGTGTTTGCCTTGTTCTACAAACAATATGTGGCATGGTTTGAACAGACAAATTGTCTCAAGCAAAAGAGTAAATGGTGGCCACTAAGGGCAAGCCTTTTGTGAAAGCACAAGAGATGATGTGAAATGCCCATTCTGAACATACTTAAAAGATTCCATTTGTGTATGCTAATCACTGTTGTAGGGCAGTAGGGATCCCCGTGGGGGCTGCCAACAGGGAGACAGACTGCATTGGGGATTTTAATGGGCCGGCTTCCGTGTACGCTGCAGGCAGCCCTGGTCTTTATTACACCATCCCCTGTTGACGGGCATCAGGATGCGTGGATACTTATGTTGCCGTATGTTGTCACACACCTGTGTCATGTGACTCATTACATTCATCCCCAAATTTCTTCGAACTATGCATAATTTTTGAAAAACAGTAACTCAGCAAAGGCTTTAGCCGGTCAGCATAAGCACTGCTGTCTTACGCTCTCAACAGACATAGGCTTCAAACCTCTTCGGTCTCCAGATGTGTGGCCATAAGTTATATGGTTGTCTCTGGAAATCTGATGTGGGTGCAGCAGCTACCTCTGCCCTTCCTGGAGTGACAGAGCCATGGACACTTTCTGGTACTTCAAAGTGAGTCTATTCAGGATGTGCAAGCACCTCTGAGTGAGGCCACTCACTTTACAAATTGTCATTTGCAGCATCAAGTCCTAGCCAGGCACTGTCATTTGATTGAAGAGGGCACCACTTTCTGAATGCTGAAATGTTTCTAGTGTCCTTGTCATTTCCATCCTGGCTGTCACCATAGCTCCACTCTGGTTGGTCACTAATAGAGGATGCCTTTCAAAAGACGTCCACTTCCAAATCAACAACCCTCACCAAACAAAACTCGCCTCCACCTGCCTGGTCAGACATAGATGGAGGAGGTTCGCAGAATCAAGCAGTCCCACACCTTGCACATGAAGTAGCACAACCCCATTGGTAACCCAAACTGCAACGTCAAACAACTTGACAAATGGAGCACAGACTGTGCCGACTACCTTGCACCACACAAAAACAACATCCAAAAGAGAACCAGGAAGCAAGCGAGTTGGTACATCAGTGAACTCTGAGTGACCAAACAACACTGCAAACAACTTGTTAGAATAAAAATGTCTTTGCTTTGTTGTTTACATATTGTTCTGCATAAGTTAGCCTTTGCGGCACCATTTTATGTTTAGCTGCCATTTTGATCCATGAGCGAAACTAATCCCTCTCTCTGCCTCTGCGAGAAGCAGCTTTGGTAATGTTCATTTTCTCCAAGGTTGGGCCTGCTGTACTCATGAATACACTGTTCTTATTAGCGCATACCTTTCCCACTAGATAGAGGCCTGCCCCCACTAGTCCAGCGATGGGCAAAGGCAGAACGACCTTGGCATAGAGATAGTGTGTGCCCGGTCTCAGGATTGAAACATATCCTTCTGTGCCTCCTTTGTGTAGCTGCCTCCATCTGGAAATGTCCAGCCTGGGCATGCCTTTTTTGGTTCTGAAGTGTACATAATGGATCATCATGTTTTCTGATGTCAGTCCCTCTGCAGCAATCCCTAGAGACAGGGCAGATTGGGCTCCGCTCAAGTGTACCTTAATAAATACTTGGTTTGTATTCTCTACTGTCTGACCGACTCTTCATTTGTATGGAAGGCTGAGAGGTGGTCGCGAGTGACCCGGAGGGCCCTAATTGGGTCACTTCCTTCAAACTGGAGAGAAGATTGAGAACTAACCACATAGAAACAGACAATGTCACATTCAAAGCAGCACTGAGAGGCTACCACCAGCAGATCAGAGAAACCAAAAAGATGGCCCTAGCAGAGTGTATAGAAAACAGCACCAATTGATTCATTCTTCACAATCATCAAAGACTTCATAACACCAGCTTCCACCAGAAACATCATCACCCCCTCGAAAGATTTATGGAACAACCTATCAGAATTTTTCAGCAGCAAAATCAAAACCATCTACAACAATTTCAACACACATCTGGACCCCACCATTCTCACTGCCAACCTACCCACCAAAGACCTCAGAAACACCCTGACTGCCTGGAAAACAGTCACCACAGAAGAGGCGACCAATATCATGGAAACTATCCACCCTGGGGCCTGACAGACCACTAGCAACCACACATTTTCTATGTGGGTGCCTCCTGAATCAGCAAAATACTCACCCACATCCTGAACTCTTCCATCACCACAGCAACATTTCCAGAGACCTGGAAACACACAGCAATCAAAGCACTACTGAAGAAACCTTCAGGAGACCCTGTCCAACTAGTAGACTCTAGCACAGTCTCCCATTTTTCCCACCCAGCCCAGGTAAGGGATACAATTATCAACAAGCAACTCACCCACCACCGCGACATGCACCAACTCCTAGACACCACTCAATCAGGACTCAGGCCCAGCCACAGCACCAAAACTGCCCTCATTGTAGCAACTGACGACATCACAATGACTCTCCTGAGGAGAAACAGTGTCTACCTGCTCGACCCCTCAGCAGCTTTCAACATGGTCTCCCACTCCACCCCTACTACATGAAATGAGCATCCAAAGACCTTTCCTCAACTGGATCTCCTTCTTCCTTGCAGGAAGTACACAAAGGGTCATCCTGCCACCCTACATGTAGGATCATCTCGCAGCCCGACCTTGCTCAACTTCTACATGACCACAAAGGCAGACCTCATCAGATCGCATGGCAGCATTCTTTCATACACAGAAGACACTCAATTGGTATTCTCCTTGACAGACAAGACCCCCCACAACAAAAAGCTACTTTGCCACCTGCATGACCGCTGTGGATCCTGGATGATATCCAACTGCCTAAAGCTCAACACAGACAAGACCAAAGTGCTGTTCTTCAGAAGGAAGACCTGCGTGGGTCTCCACCTGGTGGCCAGCAGAAATCAGCCCCACACCAGTCCCCATGTCAGAAAACTATGATTCATTCTCAATGACAAACTCACCATATCAGCCCAGGTAAACACAGTGACATCCACCTACTTCTACATCCTGAGGATGCTATAGAACACCTTGAAATGGCTACCAAAGAACAACAGGAAAACAGTAACACAGGCCCTGATTACCAGCACACTCTACTAGGGTAACACAGTCTATGTAGGAATCACCACACAGCCTCTAAACAAGCTCCAAACCATCCAAAAAGCTGCAGCAAGACTTGTCCTCAACCTACCCCACAGCACTTACATCTCTTCACATCACTAAAAAATGTAATGGCTTCCCATACACAAGCACCCTCAATTCAAATTACTCTCACATACACAAAGCATTACTCAACATAGGCCCTGCTCACCTCAATAGTCGCATACACTTTCACCACCACTGCAGGTGCCTCCAATCTGCCGGACTCTCACTAGCACAAGTACCCCACATACACAAAAACAGTACTGGAGGTCGTACCTTCTCCCACATATCCCCCAAAGTTTGGAATAACCTACCATAGCACATCAGAGCCTCCTCATTACTTCTTGAGTTCTGCAAGAAGCTGAAGATCTGGCTCTTCGAGAAATCTCCCCCAGGACCTCAAAGCCTATGAAGTGCCTGGATACCATCATGGGTGATTAGTGCGCTATAGAAATAGACATAACATAACAAAATGGAGGCAGAACTTTCCTCCACTTTGCTTGTTGTGCATCATAACCCAGTAGCCAACCATGATTTTATACTGCCAAGATCAATAGGTCTTGCTCGCCTTGGCATTGTTGAATGCTCGTTTCTGCTGACTCACCTGTGCGACCAGACATGCTGGGACCATGACTTTGCATTAGGAATTGAATCTCAGGTGGGGTGTCTGAATTTGACATCTTGTAGATTACCATGGGTTTCTGCTTGGCAAAGGTATACACCCTGCCAAGCAGATGCTACAATCCTAGTCAGTGTAGGTCACAAACACACTCTAAATTGACCTGTGCTCACCCTCTGGTAGCTTGGCACAGAGCAGTCAGGCTTAACTCAAGTGGCAATATGTAAAATATTTGTGCAACACTACAAACAATAACACTGTGAAAAAAGTTACACAAAAATATTCCACACCAAGTTAGAAGAAACACTCTTATTGTAATAAATAAAAAAAAAACAATAATTAGAAGTCAAGATATGAAATTTTAAAGATTAAAAGTAAAAAAATAGCGCTTAGAATCAATAAGTGCCTATGGGGTTATCTAGTCATGCTTGACCGGGGCAAATTCAAGAGTTCAGGCTGACTGCGATGGAGCGGTGGTGGGGGACAGGAGCCACGCAAGGCCCACTGAACAAAAGTACCTTGATCCTGGTCGCAACAGCGAGATGCGGGGTACAGCCGAGCAGTGCGTCGATGTCGATCCCACAGTCGAGATGATGCATCTATTTTTCCACGCACTGATGGTGATGAGCCGGTCCTGAAGATGGAGGGCCGGGTCCAAGATACATTGGTTCTGAAGCCGATGTGATGGGTTTTCTCCACGCAGTTGAGGGGATGAATCAAACATCTCTCCTGAAGCTGCAGCGATGCAGTGGTTCCAATGGTGATGCACTGGTTCTAAGTGCGAGGCACCAGTTCAGTTCCCGCAACAATGGAGATGCATTGAATCTGCTTACATAGGAGAGGATGTGTTGGTTCCACTGGAGCAAGCACCTGGATCAACCTCTAATGGATCAGGCACAGAGCAGGGGATAAGACTTTGATATCCCTGAGTCTTAAAACAGGAGGCAAGCCAACATGCCCTTGGAGATCACTCTGTGTTCAAGCAATGGTCCAGTTCTTCCTCAGCAGGGCAGAGGGTAGAAGGCAGCAGGATAACTCATCAGAAAAGCAGTTCTTCCAGAGCAGCAGTCCAATAGAGTAGCAGTCCTTATAGTAGCACAGCAGTCCTTCCTCCTGGCAGAGTTTTTTCACAGGTCAAGTAGTGTCTGATTTGGTGGGAGCCACAGATCCAGTACTTATACCCAGTTGTACCTTTGAAGTGGAGGTGTCTTCAAAGAGGGGCTTTGAAGCAAACAGAAGACCTCCCTCCCAGCTCTGGCTCCAGACTCACTACAGGGGGGTTTGCAATCCTTTGTGTGGGGACAGGGCACTGTCTATTGACATCAATAAGTGTCATCAATAGTAATAATAAATTCAAATTTGCCAGTAAAGAGGATTTATCATTACCATTCCGATGATATGAAACATGACATAGCTACTCCTTCTCAATCAGAAATTATAGCTTATAAGTGTAATAAGGAATTCCCAAAGTTAATCTATGAGAGGGGTAGGCCTTACAGTAGTGAAAAAATGAATTTGGGTTTTTTCACTACCAGGACATGCAAAACTTAACAATACATGTCCTACCCTTTAATCACACAGCTGCCTGTCCTATGGGCTACCTAGGGTCTATCTTAGGGGCGACTTATATTTAATAAAAGGGGAGTTTAAATGCCAAGTCGACATGGCAATGTAAACTACACACACAGGCTCTGCAGTGGCAGCCCTGAGACATGTGTAAAATGCTATTGTGTGGGTGGCACTATCAGTGCTGCAGACCCTCTAGTAGCATTTAATTTACAGGCCCTGGGAGCATGTAATGCACTCTACTAGGGACTTATAGGTAAATTAAATATGCCTGTTGTGGATATGTCTATCAAACTAAGTTTAATGGAGAAGCACATGCAGGTTAGCACTGGTTGGCAGTGGTATAGTGCTCAGAGTCTTAAGGCCAACAACAAGAATACAGCACAAATGTGAGGCAAACAGGCAAATATTCTAGGGAAGACCACCCTAAGGCTGTCAAGTGTAACACATGTCTCCCCATCTGAAAGTGGGGAGAGCTACCCAACCTTGTTTAGGGTTCTCATTACTTTTTTTACTTTCCCGTTGGCCTGAGGCCATTGTGGTGTTACGTTCCTAAGATAAATGCCTCTCTAAGTGAGGTATTGTTTAAACTAGTTCCCATGGAATGGGAGCCCATTGTCACTTTTCAATATTGTAGGCAGCCAAAACAGAGTAAAGATTTTTCCTGGCGGTTCTTTGTTTGTTCAAAAATTGTTTTGGTTACTGTTTTGACAATGGAGAACTTCAAGTAGGCATCAGATATCACCAGCATGTAGGGACCATCTGGCAAAGACCTAAAATCAACACTTATGTCCTGCTATGGGCCACCACTGGGGTGATTGGTTATTATTAGGGCCAGTCTTTTGAGTACCCTCTTGACCTGGCACCAGTGACAGCTTGCCACTACTTCATCTACCCTAGAGCCCATAGCGGGGAAACATACTTTGTTTCTCAGACATGCCTTGGTTTTCATTGTACCTTGATCTCATGTGTGGGGCAGTTGTAATGGTTGGGCTCTCATCTGGCATGGGATGAGGACTCTGTGCCCTTGCATGAGAATTCCCATTCTGGCGACACTGAGCTCATCCTGTATGTTCCACAAGGCATTTCATTTTGTCGCAAGATGTCATCACTATCACTGAAATTTGGAGGAAGTCTCTTCATTGATTAGAGAAGGCAGCAGTTCAAGCTAGTTAGAGGCACGGGTCCACCTTTGTTGCTCTGCAAATGTCTGCTAACCCTACACTTTGAGGGCAGATGATGGTTGCAATACAGTCAAGGTATTTGTCGGCTCCTGTTGTGAGGCGCTGCATAGTAGGTAGCTATAGTCCTTCCTTCCTCGTAATGTATTTTACATACTGATTGAACTGACTCCCCCAATGATACCTATTGAGATATTGTTGTTTTTTGTTGTATACTTACCCTGATCTCATCTTGGTTTATGGATCATACTCCTGTGGTTTTTTCTAGCACTGGAGTGCAATGCATACCTCTCGGTACCCTTACATGCATATGTAATGGCACCGAGGGGTGTCCACTCCAGTGGATGTATAGGCTAATTACTAAATTCCTCAAATTCCACCAGCGGAAAAAAAGATTCCACCGCCCACTTGTCTTGCCCCATGTCGAATAGTCGCGCAGGGGTTGAGGCAAGAAACCACAGTTATCACACATCTTTTACTTGCCTGCTTGCAGGGTTTGGTCTTGGATGTGTCCATAGCTCCAGGTTCCTCATGATAGCATCCACAGATTCAGTTTTGATTAGCTTGTGTTCTACTTCATGCTTTGCAGTAATCTTTCCAAATGATAGATCCATCTCCTCAGCTTGGTTATTCGAAAGTTTGTGCTAGCCAGCAAAGGTAAGCATCTCATCAAGGGACATTCCGGCTTTCCATAGGAAGTGGTGTACTAGGGCTGCCGACCTACTGCCTTGGCTGAATGGTGTTCGGGCTTCTTTCTAGGGATCATCATCTGTGCAAGTTCTAACAAGTCTGCACAGCTGCACATAGAATACATCAATGTACTGACCTTCTCATTGGTGAGATGACAGGGTTTGAAGCACTCAAAAATTCAGGGCTCATTTGAGGGTCAAAATATGAGTTCAATGTGGCAACCACCATGTCATAATTGTTGTCGTGACCTGTGTTGGGTAAATTTTGAAAAAGTTTGAATATTTACTCCCCGGTGTAGTGGAGTAGGAGAAACTTATTTACTTCATCATCAGTTTCTATGGTGGTCTTAAAATAGTTATTAAGGTGTGCGACCCAAGTGTGCTAGTAGGGTGCTGCCATCACTAGGTCACTGTGTTTGTTGAATGTTAGTATGGGGTAGGTGGCTCCACCTACTTGGTGTGATGGTCTGTTCCAGTTCTGAGGTATCGGGGCCAATGTCTCAGGTGGCACAACTTACTGGGCGAGTGGTACTCCGGCTGCCCATTCCTCCTGGATAATACTGTTTGTCATGATGGCAGGGCTTATTGTGGTTCTGTGTGTGGGGGAGCACCTGTGGGAGAGGGGTGACAGACAAGCACCAACCCTCGGTCTGCTGTATGTCGTAGCTGTGTCTTAGAGTAGCAGCTTGGAATGTTGCTTTGTCCAAGTGTGAAATGAGAGGTGGATGTGGGGCTGGCATGTTTCTGGGAGGAAGATCACATTGGCAAGATTGTCATCTGATGCTGCCCTCTGGCGGCAGGAGTGTGTCACCACTCGTTGCTAACTGGTTGCAAGGTTTCAGGCTCACTGTTATGCTCAGGATGACTAGTGTGTGCTGAGGTGCTGATCCCTAGGTCTTGCTTCTACAATCCTGGAATCAAACAGGATGCGCATAGATGTTGTATGCCTCAAGCCACCCTTATGCACGGTGTGTTCTGCACTGGAGGGGCACCTCGCTGAGGTTGGGTTTCACTGCCTGGTGTGTATCATTGTGGGAGGAAGGTAAACTACCTTGCTGCCAGAGTGATAGGGCAGGAGGGATCCCTGTGGTGGCTGCTAAAAGGGGAGACAGACACTGCATTGAAGATTTTGGCGGACCAGTGATCCAGCGGGTTACTAGCAACAAGCATTCATACACCGAATACTCACCTGGGCCCATTCATTCATACTACGCTAACAATTTCCGCTGGAGGGTCAGTTGTACTCTTTATCAATATCCCTGCTACCAATTACTTTTCTAATTGAAGAGTAATGACTTACCAATGGACCCTTTGATAATTGGGAAGTTTAAAATGAGTGACATTCAATATAATTCATAATCCTGAAATAATCACTGAGTCAGGAAGTTTTAAATTGTTTATCTAAAGAATTAGCAGAGTAAATTACAAAACCACATAATACTTAATCATATATCAAGGATGAAGCATATTAATAATCAATTATCGATCAATGACGGTTCCTCAGAAAGAAGAAGATAGAGACAGCAGCACAGCTAAAGGTTGCATTTATATTTACCTAAAGATGTAAGAACCAAACCCCTTGGCCAAGGAGTTGGAAAGATAGGACCTAAGAAGGATGAAGACCAAAGACCTCTGGACCAGGTTCAGGACAGAATAGGTGACCTCTCTATCAACGACGCCTGCGTCGTTCCCCTCTCTGACACTTCGCTCCTCCTCGATATCTTCCGTGTCTTCCTTCTAATGGAATCCGCAGCCCCCACCTCAGGACCTCTCTGGACAGCGGTTCAGTCTGCAATCGATCAGCTCGTCGAGCACCAAAACCTGATCTCTCGTGTCTGAGCTTGTGCGTCCTAATGCCAATGCCTGTTCTCACTAATTAGCTTAATTCTATATCTATTATACCCTTCTATGCCCATGTACCTCCCATTAATGTTTCAAATTTATGGGCCCACTACTTCTGATTGGACGGGGACAGGGGGTTGATCCTCACACCATGTCAATTTAGTTCAATTTTGTAAAGTCGTTTGTCTGAAAATACCGCCCCCCACAATTAATACATTTGCTTTATTTCCCACCCGTCTCACGTCAAAGTTTAATACATTGTTTTTATAAATTGTTGCAATTTTGCAGGAACATCGTGAATGCAGTGGAGTTGGCCACCAGGTCACGGCCTTGGATGACGTCCAAGTTGACTTCATCGCTGTGCATTGTTTTTTTGGGCGCATGCGTACTTCGCATTGGTTTCAAGCTGCCTCTCCGTTAACCCAGGCCCCATTTTACGAACTAATAAAAGTCAAAGAAGAAAACATTAAAATCACAAATAAATGTCTTGACTGTATACCCCTTATTTCTATTCTATTCCCATTTAATTATAAATCTATCCCGCATTAGTAGCATTAGAATACCACAGTTTTAATTGCAGCAACTGCGCAAGCTTTAGCACGTGAAAACATAAAGCAGCCATTTTAATACATACTGCGCAGAAGCAAAGTTTTCCCTCCAAGCAAAGAAGAGACATCATACCAAGTGATATGGTTGACACATGCGCACTGGAATTCCCGCGCTTTAGCGGCCATTTTGGATTAGACAAGCGTTACTTATTAGCTTAAACACATAAGCAAGCTTCATTCATATAGTGTTCATGTGTGCATTTGTTAGTAGAGACATTACAAAGTTTAATAAATTAATACTGTGAGAGGATTGCTTACGAGCAAGTCTCATTGTGAGTTCTTGCTCCATCAATCCCCTCTCTGATGGCGTTTCTGAGCCATCAAATACTACCCACAACCAGATGCCAACTTTTAGCATAAAATTGTCTCAGCTTCATTTTTACACTTTCTATTTTTATCATCTCCTTTCAGTTTCTTGTATAATTCACTTTTCAGATCTTCTAGTTCAATTTCATCAAACTTTCGTTTCTTTCCTCTTCCTGTCTCACTATATTTTTCATTCTTTCTACAACATTTGCACCATATTATTATTGACAGTACTATTATTGCTATCCCTGCTAAGGGTACTAATATTTGACCTATAAGTCCTTTCCCTACATTAGCAAACCAGGTACCAATTGACGCTATACTATTCGTCAATCTTTCCCATACACTATCAACTTCCAGTGGTTTTAGTTCATTCTCAAGTTTTGTTATATTCTGTATATACGTTCCAATTTCTGCACTTTTGTCAGGTATGTACGTGCAACAATGTTTCATTTTCAATAATTTACAGACTCCGCCCTCTTTTGCCAGTATTATATCAAGAGCAAGTCGATTTTGCATAACCGTTGATCTAATCGCAACCATCTCTGCATTAATCATTAGAAATCCTCCAGCAGTGTCCGTTGATAAACGATCAACCACTGTAGATAATTTACATATTTTCTTTGAGTTCAGAATTATTCCCACTGAAGGTATCAATGCACCAAATATATCACCTACAATTTCCGAAAAACTAGCTCTTTTACTACATGTTAATTCACTATTATTTTCATTGCTCCCAGTGTTCCTCTTTACGTCGTATATTTTTGGAAATACTATTCCAAAATAACAACTTCCATACCACCGTGCAGGAAGCCTAAAGTAAGCCTTATTCCCACACACATAATAGATTCCAGGAAAAACTGAATCTGTTCCTCCTTTTAGTCCCCAACCTCCAAGAATTAAGAAATTATGTTCACATTCACTGGTACCAATGAAAATATTGTTATAATCAGTCTTTAACCTATGTAGACACATTTTCCCTGTCTTTACAAAATCCAAAGCCATAGCAGCTTGAGCCTTGCCAGGTGTGTAACTACCCTCTTTCTCAGCCCAAGGTGGCAGATGAGCCTTATGCTCAGATGCTTTCTTTTGGAAATTTTGTCTTCTATCTTCTACTAAATTCAAAAATATCTTTTCTTCTTCATGTAACGAACATGTTAGATTGCTTCTATGTGCATGTGTTATATCTATAGACTTCATTGTTAGGAAAAATTCTCCCATAAACTGTGCATCTTGACTACTAAGCACTGGGTTCATATTCTTTCGAATCGGAACCTCAGAAAATATCACATCTATATTTGAATAGTAATACTGAAGTCTCCCTGTTTTATAAAATAAACTAGTCAATACACTACATGATATGCCATAAGTTAATGGTAAATTATGATATGTTAATCCTTCTGCTACTGATTCGGGTAACTTCATACAGATATAACAATTACTAACTTCCATGGTATCTCCATACTGAAACAATAATTTTGTGAAAACATTTAAACTAGTATCGTTATTTGTTACCACATGATGAAACTCTGGTTCATCTTCTGCTTCTAATTTTACTCTATTACTTTTCAAGTTATCTATCCTTCCCTTAGTATCGTTGTTAATCTTTTTATCCATTATCATAAGGTAAGGAATTGCTATGATCACAACTAACCATACTACAAGCACCACTACCAGACTACATATGCATATAGCACAGCATCTTTTACAACATTTCCGTTTCGGTCTCCCACTAACTCTGTCGTCAGGCATTTTGACAAGCAAGATTTCTCTTCTTATCTTTTTCTTTCAAGACTTTTAACGTTATCAAGGTGGTTTTATTTCTTTCTCATAAGTCAGTTCCGCACTTGTTCTTTCGTCACCACTTTCACTTGACTCTGAACTCTCGTAGTCTTCAAGGATTATTTAAGTCCAATCAGGACCTTTAAATTTATTGTTCACAAGTTTTAGTCTTTTGCTTTTTCGTTTTTCAGTTCCACTTGTTTGTCCTGTTAGGCTTGTTACTTCATTTACTTGTTCTGGATCTTCACTTCTGGTTTCTATGTGGTATTTGACTCTTTTAACAACACTAGGCCAATGATCACCTTTTCTGGCTTTCTTTGTTTGCACTGTCTCTTCACTTCTTATTTTTTCTTCAGAAGTTCTCTTATTTTCAGGTGTTGGCACAGTTTGTTTTTCTTCGTTTTCAGTTTCTCCTTCTATTTGTTCTTTTTCAGGTCTTATTGGTTTTTCTTCAATTGCTTGAGTATGAGTTTCTACTAATTGACCCTGTTCAGGATTGACGTCTTCGTGCTTGAGATTTTCCTGCTCACTGTTTTCTTGATTTTCTTCTTCCTGAACATACTTTTCTTGTTCTAACTGGTTCTGACCAGGGCTTATTGCACTTTGTACTTCTGCGGCCTGACCGCGTTCTTCTAAACCTGACTGTCCCTGCTCAAATTCTCTTGTTTTGTTGTCATTTTGAGCCCAATTTCCTCTCCCTATCTGGTCCTGCTCAGGCTCTTTTATTGTGTCATTTTCTTCTTCCTGAGCTGCTTCTTCTTCACCTATCTGGTCTTCCCTAATTTCTTCTAATTTTGCTCGGCTTCTTGTTCTGTTGTAAACTTCTGGTATCTCAACCACTGGTATCCAGTCCTGACTTGTGCTCGGTTGTTCTTCCTCAGCTTCTCTCGAATCTCTCACCTGGGATTCTTCAGCTGGCCAACCTTCAGCTTCCTCAGTTATTGATGCTGTCTGAGGATCTTGTCCTTCAGGCTCTGGCACCCTTTTGGTGTGGCTTACATGAATCCAATTAGGCAATCCTGCACATTTCACTGCTGTGTTCGTAACCAGTATGACCTGACAAGGTTCGCCCCACCTGGGTGATAAACACGTTTCTCTGGTATGATGTTTCACAACCACCCAGTCTCCAGGGTTCAGATCATGCTCTTGTTCAGGCTGCCTGGAAACTGCGTCTTCTCCAACCTGGTGAGAGACAGAACGCACCAGATCAGCCAATCCTTTACAATAATCTAGAACCATATCATCAGTTATGTTCAGCAGCTTATTTGTAGGTACATGTGCTTATCTCATTGCTCTTCCCATGATTATTTCATGGGGACTCAATCCGGTGTTTCTATCAGGAATGCTCCTGAGTCCCATTAACACAAGAGGCAATGCATCTGGCCAGTCTAGCGATGTAGATGCACACATCTTTGACAGTCTTGATTTTATTGTGCCATTCATTTGTTCAACCACTCCAGAAGCCTCCGGGCGGTACGCACAGTGCAATTTCTGTTCAATTTGGAATGCTTCACAGATTATTCGGATCACATCGTTATTAAAGTGACTTCCTCTATCTGATTCCAAAGTTACTGGGAAACCGAACCTAGGAATGAGTTCTCGTAGCAACAGCTTTGCGACTGTAATACTGTCATTCCTTCTGGTAGGGTAAGCCTCCACCCACCTTGAAAACAGACACACTATGACAAGTACATATTTCAGTCCTTTACATGGTGGTAACTGTATAAAATCTAGCTGCAATCTCACAAAGGGACCTTCAGCCTTTCCAATTTTTCCCAAACCAATTACTGTTTTTCCTTCCTGGATTATTCATTTGGCAAGTTAGACACCTTTGGCAAAGACTCTCTGCTGCAGCCCTAAACTTTGGATTATACCAACTTTGTCTGAAGAGTCTAATCATGGCATCTTTCCCTACATGTGTGTTAGAAGGTGGTTCTGACACTCTGGACCGCCCGGATTTTTCGCTTTTTGAGCACCTATTTGTTGAGCTTTTACTGTGGGAGAGCCTCATAAGTTGGGACTCACCCACAGTGAACTCATGATGAAAGAGACTGCATGTGGATTTTACTGGTGTCCCCCTAGCTTGACTAGGCCGCTGCACAGCAGCTGGAGTACGGGGCACCGGGCTGGTTACATGCAGACACCTGTGTACATGCGTGTGCACACGTGTAGGGGCTGCGCAGGGGAGATTCCTGGCGTGCGCAGTCCAGGAGCAGCTACAAAGTGAATGGTGTGGCAGGACTTATGCAGAAGTGGGTGGTGACATGGAATAGGCCTTATACACTGGGAAGGAACATGCCAGGGAAAGTCAGTGTGTTTGACTGTGTTTTTCACTTCATTATTCCCCTATGGGGAAGTGGAGCCCATGGGCTAGTGTCACTTTCCTAAGGCCTACAGATTCCAGACACGCACTAAAGTCCACTGTAACGGGTGTGAGAAGAAGTATTCTGCAGAGTCCAAAGTCATATTTGTACTGCTTTTGGGTCATCCAGAAATGTCACATTTCTCTGAGTCAGTCATAACCAGGGCCAGGCTGAGGGCTGACCTCAGCTGGATGGATTGATAACCTTTCTTCCACAAGCTAAGGCCTCCTCTCCACGAAGGGAAGATGGGTGGGGCTACAGGCTCATCCATCAGCAGCTATCACTGGGTGCCAGGCACCAGGCTGCACCAAGGAGGGAAGGCAGCGAGGGGGAAGGGGTCTTGTTTCAGAGACCATGTGGCCAGAGACCCTGGACGACGCCATTTTGAACAAACCCAGAGGCTGGACAAGAAGGAGGGAGCAGGGGCAGGGAAGTAATGTGTCGCTGGTTGATAGGACAAACAGAGACTTCCTGCCAGCCCCCTACTCAACTTTTAAAAAGTACTGGAAGAGGAAGAGAGCTCTCTCTGGGGTGTGGTCTGCGGAGGCGAAAGGTGCTGGAGCCTGGCAATGGGCAGTTGGAAGGAGGTACCCCCTGACTGACCCCCAGGCCCCTAACAGCGCCAGAAGAAGAGCCCAGGACCGGTGCGCAGAAGCAGGGGCCTCTGCACAGGGAGAAGAGAGGCCCAGGAGGAGAGCAGGCGAAGGGCTGGCGCAGGGAGCCAGTGAAAACCGCTCCCTGCAGAATGTATCCTCTTGGAGACCCGGAGGGCGAAGGAGAGTGCTCCCAGTGGCTGGGGAGCGCCACCCGGAGCAAGAAGACGCGAAAATGGAGAAGATCGGACCCCTGGGGACTGAGATATGCCCCCAGAAGGTACGCGACCTTTGACCTTTGACCTTTGAGGGGACCGACGACGAAGCACGTGGGGCTCCGCCGCCGGTCTGGAAACTGCCCCTGGGGTGGGTCAGGTCCCGGGGGCTGCCCCCAAAGAAGAAAAGTCGGGGAGCGCCGTCCCCGTGAAAACTGCCCCTGTGGGGTGCCAGGAGCCCCTCCTGGCCCCCACCGAAACTGGGAGGCGGGGTGTGCCGTCGCACCCCCGCAAAGAGGTTGTGAGGGGCCCGGGACCCCATCCCGGGCTCCGAAGCACAGCCGGGGAGCGCTGTCGCGCTCCCCGTGAAGATGTTTCCATGGGGTGCCAGGAGCCCACCCTGACCCCCGGCGAAGAAGAGACACGACGGGGCGCGCCGGCGCGCTCCCCGTGAAGAGGAGGAGGGGCCCGGGGCCCCATCCCCAGGCCCCGAAGCAAAGCCGGGGGGCGCCGTCGCGCCCCCATGAAGATGGCCCTGGGGGCCCGGGACCCCATCCCCGGGCCCCAGAAGGAGTGAGGAGGCCGGGGGAGTGCCGCCGCACTCCCCCACGGGCCAGCCGGACCGGAGGGAGAAGGCGCATCTGCCCGCTGCAGGCCGACCAGAAGATCCCAGCCGGCTCCCGCGGCAGCACACGTGGGTGCTGGTTGCGCGGGGAGCCGGCGGGGGCAGCCGGGGGTGAGCTCCCCAGGCTGCCCTCCATCCCTGAAGGCAGGCGGGGGTCCCGGGTGGGACCGGGACACCAAAGGAAGAGGTGCGAGGGGCCCGGGCGGGACCGGGCCCCGAAAAAGAGCAGAGCGGCCGGGGGTGGGCTCCCCGTGCCGCATACCCTCACCTGGGGGTCTGGGTGGGACCGGGCCCCCCACCCAGAGCGGGACATGCGGTGAAGCCGTAGCACGATCGCGGCTCCCCCCGAAGCAGCGGGGGAGCCGCTACTATGTAATGCGCAAGGTCCCATAATGCCTTGCAGGCCAGGACCGGCCTGCAAGGGCAGAACAGCGTTTTACCTGCTTATGGTGGCCCCAGGAGAACGGGGTCACCACCATAGGTGTGCCAAGGTGCTGGGGGAGCTACTGGAGAAGCGCAGTCTTCCCCCAGCACGAAGAAAAGTCCCTCCCTAAGTGTCATAGGGATTTTAAAAGAATAACCCCTCAAGGGCTCAGCGTACATTTAACACCTTCTAGGCTGGAACTTTTGTTCTACAGCTGAGGGTGTATGGAAAAGTGCGACATGGAGTGAAGTGCTGAGTTGGGGATGTCTGGAGAAGGGCATCCCCTGGAGGTGAAGAGGTGTAATTGCACCAGAACTGCATTTACTCACGGTTATTTCTCTTTAGAGGGACTGAAGGTCACATGTGTCATGTGAAGTACCTGTGTAAGGTGATGTCATAAGCAAAGTGGGGTTATGTTGCCAGATATTCCTGCTAGGGTGTCTGGCTGTATATGCGTAATCCTGTGATTTCATCTGTGATGCCTTTAGGGGCTGTAATTGCAATGCATTCTAATGTCCAACAGAGGTGATGAGTACTGTCATTCCAAAGTAATGCTTGAACATGTATTCTTGCTGCTGCGCTTAAGTGAGGAACAACCCAGACTGTTAGCCCTGAATAGGTAGGGGTGCATACTGTATGGTCAATATAAGATGCTCAGTCAGGGTTATGTGTCACTAGGGCAGGTGAACCTACTTTTAATGCGTGTTGAGGTAATGGGGTGGGTCGCCACTGGGATGGTGCCAGTGCGCAAGGCCCTCGCTCCAGGTTATGTTCAACTAACGGCATTAGGGGGCAAGATGATGTGCATACATGGGAGTGGTGGTACTAGACCCCACCCCCCCTTTTGGGAGGGGGTGGAGATGTTACGCAATGTCACAAAGTAATTCCAACAGCTTATGTATATTTGTAAATTGGTGCATAGTATTGAGTAGTGTGTGGGTTTAATAAATGTACTCTTACTTTTATAAAGCAAAGTACAGACTGGACAATCAATTATTGAGTGTTATTTCTGCGCACCTGCCAATGGCGATTACTAGCCCACACCACCTCCCTTGAGTAAGCCTCAGACTGCTCTGCAACGCTACCCTCTGAGAGTCAGGCGCTACAATTGTGTGTTTGGTTCCCAGTGAAGGACAAATGTAGTCATGTTATTTGTGCAGGCCTCACAGATGCTGCCTCGTTTTCCAACAATGTGTGTCTCCATGATACATTCTGGCCATTTGTGAAATCAGACAGTCGGGCAAGACTGGTCTGCCGTCTGTGTATACCCATACATCGTCATCTGCTCTGCGGGTACATCCTATTTTTATCCAAACATCTCTTTCACTCTCGTCAGCATCGTCTTGCAAACTTTTCACATCATTCCATGTTTCAGGTGGTGCACATAACATAAGTTGGCAGCTGATTCCCATCCTTTCAACCTTTTTATTTACTGACAACCTGTGTTTGGCACAGTGTTGAGCCACCAGATCTGCATATCTGTTACCGACTAACACCCAGTCATCTCCTGACTGGTGTGCGGCACATTTCACCACCGCCAATTCTTTTGGTGATTGTATTGCTTCTAATAATTCTTTTACAAACTGTCCATTTTTGATTGGGGATCCTGAAGAAGTCATGAAATCCCTCTGCATCCACAGTTGGCCAAAGTCATGCACAATCCCGTACCCATATTGACTGCCCGTAAATATGGTTACTCTTAAATTTTTCCCAATTTTGGAAGCTTTGATTAGAGCAATTAATTCAGCTACTTGTGCAGACTTGACTCCTGGTAAATAGGATGCTTCGACTATTCCAGTTAGTTCACACACAGCATAGGCTGCACTCAGTTTACCATCCTCATGCCTTAGGCATGAGCCATCCACAAACAGCTCCCTATCTGGATCTTTTAGGGGCATCTCCTGTATGTCAGGTCTTGGTTTTGTACATAATTCTGTGACCTTTAGACAATCATGTTCTGGATCGTCCTTAACTTCTTCAAAAATTGGATCTGGCAATAATGTAGCAGGATTCACGATAGTGCACCTAACTATGGTCACATTTTCAGCACCAAGGATAATTCGTTCATACCTTGTCATCCGACTAGGTGTGAGATGCTGAGTTCGAGTTCTTGTCAACAGGATCACAACTGCATGTGGGACAAATACTGTTACTGGATATCCCATTACTATTGACTCACTTTGTTCAATGCTCATACAGGTAGCAGCGACTGCTTTCAAACAGCCTGGCAATGCCGACGCCACTGGGTCCAATGTAGCAGAAAAATATGCTATAGGACGCCTGTCTATTCCATGTCTTTGAGTTAACACTGAAAGTGCACAATTTTCTCTTTCATAGCAAAATAGTGCGAATTCTCTTGTATAGTCAGGCATGCCCAAGGCAGGTGCCTCACATAATGCATTTCTTAATTTTACAAATGCACCAGCACTTTCATCATCCGATTCAACTGGATCTTTGGCTTTCTTTTTGGTTAACTGAATTAAAGGTTTTGCTAGTAGTGGAAACTCTATTATCCATTGTCGACAGTACCCTACTATTCCAAGAAACATTCTCACTTCTCTTTGTGTTTCTGGCATTTTGATTTTCTTAATTATTTTTATTCTATCAGATGTTATTCTTCTTGTCCCTCTTTCAATTTGGTGTCCCAAATATTTAACTGCTGTGGTACAAAACTGCAGTTTTTCAGGCGACACTTTATGTCCTTCCTCAGCCAAATGGTTGAGTAATGCAATTGAATCTTCAACACAATCATGAGTGTTGGATGCCACCAGTAAGTCATCTATATATTGCATCAAGACTGAACTCCTGGGTAGCACTAATTTCTCCAAACACCCTTTCAGTATTTGATTGAAAATGGAGGGACTTTCTGTGTATCCCTGAGGAACACGATTCCATACATAGACTTTATTTTCGAATTTAAACGAAAAGAGATATTGGCTATCTGGGTGCAATGGTATTGAAAAGAACGCTTGGCATAGATCAATCACAGTAAACCATTCTGCACTCCAGGGAATCTGAAATTGGATTACTGCAGGATTTGGTACTATAGGACAGCAAGGTACCACAATTTTATTAATTTTGCGCAAATCCTGAACATTCCTATACTTTCCACTAGGCTTCTTCAAACCCATGATTGGTGAATTACAAGGGCTACTCATCACTTCTTTTAATATGCCTTGTTTTACCATTCTGTTAATTTCCTCAACAACTCCTGCTTTTACCTCTGCACTCATTTTGTACTGTCTAGTATTTGGGAAAATTGCACCTTCCTTTACAGTGATTTTTACTGGGTCTCTTTTTGACCATAAGTCCTACTTCTTTCGCAGTGAAATCCCATACTTTGGAATTTACTGTAGTTCTTAGTTCTTCTGGTAATTCGCTTTTTGTTATCAAAGAGAACATTTCATCTATTTCTGTACCTTGCTTGGCTATCATAAACTTATAAACATGATCTTCATCCGGGGTCTGTATTGCAACACCATCCGGGTGTGCAGAAAATAGTACAATTCATTTTGCACAGTAAGTCTCTACCCAATAAGTTTACTGGACTAGAATCACACACTACAAATTGGTGCATTTCTCGGAAGTTTCCTATTTTTACTTCCATTGGCTCTGTAAGGGATGTTCTGATCTTTTTATTAGCTACACCTACAACTTGGATAGCTTCTCCAGAGAGAGGAAGGTCTGGGATGTCTGCTGTTCTCACAGTAGAACGGGTAGCACCAGTGTCCAAAAGGAAAGTGATATCATTACCTCTTACTTTCCCTTCAACATATGGACCTGACTGATCTACCGGCAAGGATGCGCCAAGTATGCATTGCTTCTCCCCCTCTCTTAGGCACCGTCATTGATGGTCATACGGACCAAATTCATCCTGTAAAAGAAACTGTGAAGTCCCATAGTCATTCTTACTACTTCCTCCTTGATATCCGACGTCTGTACCGTGCTTTGCTCTGCTTACATTACCCTGTATATGGGCAGGTGGCAACTGACTCTGAGGATTTACACCCTGCTGTGAGTCATTCTGCGTCTGTGGATTTAAATTTTGATTTGGGCCATTATTATTTCGAATCTTTTACATTCATCCTTCCAATGCCCCAACTTTCCGCATCCATGACAAGGACATTTCTTTTTAGCCTCTTCTCTACTCATTCGTCCTCTCACTTTACCACCATTCCCTGTGTCACCATTCGTTCCAGAATCTTTTCCTTGATTATCATTTGGATTATCCAAATTAATTCCCTGTCGCTCAGCCATTTTCACCTGAGCCCACATCACTTTCTCTTGCAGTTTCTTGTGCCTATCCTCAATATTGTCTCCACAATATTTTACATATTTAAAAATCTCACCTATGGGCTTCCCTTGCCAGCACAACATGTGCTGCTTAATCATTTGACAAATCTCTGGCTTTAAACCATAAACAAATCGGTAGACAAACTGACTCATATTTTTATCTCCAATGTCCTCAAATCCACTATATTGTTTGAACACCTGTAATAGACGTTCATAATAGGCATGTACCGACTCATTTGCTTCTTGGGTGGTCCTGTCTATTTTCACCCAATCTGTTTCCTTTGGTGGTATTTTTCCCTTCAGGTAAGTTATTACCTGCTGATACTTTTTCATTACATCACTTGATGGAGCACCTGTTTTTGCATTTCTAGGATACTCTTCACTTGGCCAGTCAACTGTAATTTTACAATCTGTCCACAAATCGGCAGGTACCACTATGTCGAACAAACCAGCCAAATCTTTCAACAATACCTTTGACACTTTCACAAACCTCTCAACCTGCTTGTACCTTTCTATAGGCTTTTCTCTCAACTTTGGAAAATCATTCGTAAATGACAGAATATCTTGTCTACTCCATGGAACATGAACGTAACCTCCTCCAGGTACTTCCCGCATCGGGTACATCTGATCTACTTTCCCTATTTCTTTCAATAAATATTCAGAAGTCGATCTACTGTACCGTGCCTCTTCCTTTTTCTTTGTCCATCTAGCTTTCCATTTATCTAGATCTCCCCATTTCTGTAATACTGACATGAATTCTTTTACTTGTAGTTTTCGGCCAGAGGCATTCATGTTTTCTAGATCCTTGTCAGAAAAATCTGCTCTATAGGGCTTCTGTAACACTTTTGACTTCCCTATTTCAATCCCCATCTGTAAGGCCAAATCTGATAATTTCTCATTAAATATCTTTACATTTCTAGTTATGCTTCTGCATACGAACAATAGTTCTTCTTCATCGTAAGTATTTAGACGATCTACTCCTACATTTCCTGCTATCATTTCTTCTAACTCGACTTTTAATTTGTAGATGTTCATGATCTTTGGGGGTGAACTCTGTCTGTCTGATCCTTGTGCCCACCTTTCTAAGCCTTCTGGAGTTACTACTGTGGCACTCTTAGTTCCAGATGAGGTTACTATATTTACATCTTTGGAGCAACCAGGTGTTATCCTCCTAGGAGTGCTATTTACAGATCCTCGAATCGGTAAATCCATTAGGGATATCATAGATTCACAATCACTGATATGGTCATCAATTATTAAAGTTTCAGGTTAGGGAATCTCTACAGGTGTAGGCATGACTAGAGGTTTCGGATAATTTACTTGGTCACCATATAAAGGAACCACTGGACCAATTGTTACAGGTATGGTCAGGGAATCAGGATGTACTTTCAGCTGTGTTATTTTCTGTATCAATTCTGCTCTGTTTCTGTCTACAGCCTCCTTTTCTTTATCCTAAAGTACCCTATTAACTGGTGGATTATGCAATACTTGCGGTACCAAGGGTGTTCTTAAAATTGGTGCACTTGGGGTACATCCACTTGTCCCTTCCTGATATGGTGGTGGGTTCTTTAATATTTCTTCCATAAATTCATCTTCAGAATCTCCAAACCCTGTCAAGTGTTTTGTCTTTTCTGTGCATTTGCTCCCTAATGACTCTTCTGTCATAAATACTGGATACAAACCTTCGGTAAGCATCGCTCTTCTCCACTGCTTCATTTGACTCTCTTGTGTCTCATTTTGGTGTCTAGGGAAAAATCCCCTATAACCCCTATTGCTTCTGGGTCTATCACGTTCAAATGCCTCTGTTTCCCATTCTTCTAGGGCTTCGAATTGCGTTAATCTTGGTCTGGGTTCTAAGTCATTCATTCTCATTCTCAAATTTTGAAGAATTCTCCCATGAAGGTACCATATTCTGGGAATGCTAATATTCCATCATTTTTGGTATATTCGATCCAATTTTCTAACCATACACAAGTATGATAACCTCTCTCCATCATCATGAATGAAGCGGGCGTTTTGCTGGTGGAATGATAATTCCTTCTCTAGTTTTGATGGGTTTATCCTTCTTAAAATAATTCTTAACCTTTTGTAGAAATGACAATTTTATCTTTTCTCCATACATTTTGGGTAAATATCTATGTATCGAATTATATTCTGCAAAACCTAGGAATCTTCTGTCTGGACGGGTTCCGGTTAAAGTTGGATCACGTTTCCACATATAATCTCCACTATCCACTAAGATTTTGACTTCTATGTTGACTACCAATTAGATTCTATCTAACATTTGTCTCCGAACCAATCCTAGCGCGGCTTTTTTAGTGACGTTGTCTGACGACCCCTCCTTTACAATCTGCGCTTCTCTGTCCCTCGCTGTTTCAACCAATACTAGCGCGACACCTGTGACGTCAGTATTGCTCCTGACCACTGACCACTCCTTTACAGGAGTCGTTCCACGCCCGCTATTTCAACCAATCCTAGCGCGGCGTTTGTAGACGTCAGCTTCCTCTCCGGCAGCTGACCCTCCTTTACAAAATCGTACGCAAAAACTTTTATTTTCTTTATACTTCTTATTAAAATTTCAGTAACAACATAAAACATTTGCTATCGTGCCAGTTTCGCTAAATTGAAAAGGATAGTTTCTCTCACACTTTAGTAAAACCTTTCCGTTTACTAAACATACACTACGAGTAAAACCCTTCCGTTTACTCTTCACGTAAGCTTCAGAAATACCTGCTACTTCTTCAATGTTACCCTTTCTAGGTGATATAACATCCAATTTTTACCAGCGTATTCCTTTGCTATTACTCACACGCATAAGTCCCTAACAAGTACTGATAGCCCTTCTTAACTTTTCAGTACTATTTCTGCCTGACAGATAACCTCACTGCAGTATGGCTTCCACTTACCATCCGCTATTCAATTTTCCCCGGGGATTCTAGACAACATAAAACAAAACTTTTGAACAAACGGATGTTAGTTTATAAAAATAAAATTCTCATTACCCAATTAACAAAGTGCAACCATCCTCTGATAACCAGAAAACTGATCCAGCGGGTTACTAGCAACAAGCATTCATACACCGAATACTCACCTGAGCCTATTCATTCATACTACGCTAACAATTTCCGCTGGAGGGTCAGTTGTACTCTTTATCAATATCCCTGCTACCAATTACTTTTCTGATTGAAGAGTAATGATTTACCAATGGACCCTTTGATAATTGGGAAGTTTAAAATGAGTGACATTCAATATAATTCATAATCCTGAAATAATCACTGAGTCAGGAAGTTTTAAATTGTTTATCTAAAGAATTAGCAGAGTAAATTACAAAACCACATAATACTTAATCGTATATCAAGGATGAAGCATATTAATAATCAATTATCGATCAATGACGGTTCCTCAGAAATAAGAAGATAGAGACAGCAGCACAGCTAAAGGTTGCATTTATATTTACCTAGAGATGTGAGAACCAAACCCCTTGGCCAAGGAGTTGGAAAGATAGGTGCTAAGAAGGATGAAGACCAAAGACCTCCGGACCAGGTTCAGGACAGAATAGGTGACCTCTCTATCAACGACGCCTGCGTCGTTCCCCTCTCTGACACTTCGCTCCTCCTCGATATCTTCCGTGTCTTCCTTCTAATGGAATCCGCCGCCCCCACCTCAGGACCTCTCTGGACAGCGGTTCAGTCTGCAATCGATCAGCTCGTTGAGCACCAAAACCCGATCTCTCGTGTCTGAGCTTGTGCGTCCTAATGCCAAAGCCTGTTCTCACTAATTAGCTTAATTCTATATCTATTATACCCTTCTATGCCCATGTACCTCCCATTAATGTTTCAAATTTGTGGGCCCACTACTTCTGATTGGACGGGGACAGGGGGTTGATCCTCACACCATGTCAATTTAGTTCAATTTTGTAAAGCCCTTTGTCTGAAAATACCGCCCCCCACAATTAATACATCTGCTTTATTTCCCACCCGTCTCACGACAAAGTTTAATACATTGTTTTTATAAATTGTTGCAATTTTGCAGGAACATCGCGAATGCAGTGGAGTTGGCCACCAGGTCACGGCCTTGGATGACGTCCAAGTTGACTTCATCGCTGCGCATTGTTTTTCCGGGAGCATGCGTACTTCGCATTGGCTTCAAGCTGCCTCTCCGTTAACCCAGGCCCCATTTTACGAACTAATAAAAGTCAAAGAAGAAAACATTAAAATCACAAATAAATGTCTTCACTGTATACCCCTTATTTCTATTCTATTCCCATTTAATTATAAATTCATCCCGCATTAGTAGCATTAGAATACCACAGTTTTAATTGCAGCAACTGCGCAAGCTTTAGCACGTGAAAACATAAAGCAGCCATTTTAATACATACTGTGCAGAAGCAAAGTTTTCCCTCCAAGCAAAGAAGAGACGTCATACCACGTGATATGGTTGACACATGCGCACTGAAATTCCCGCGCTTTAGCGGCCATTTTGGATTAGACAAGCGTTACTTATTAGCTTAAACACATAAGCAAGCTTCATTCTTATAGTGTTCATGTGTGCATTTGTTAGTAGAGACATTACAAAGTTTAATAAATTAATACTGTGAGAGGATTGCTTACGAGCAAGTCTCATTGTGAGTTCTTGCTCCATCACCAGCATCTGTGCATGCAGCTGCCCTGATCTTTATGGAATCCTCTACTGACACCACTCCCAGCGTTACGATGTATAGGTGTGGTGTGTGTTTTGGCGTATGTCATCAGACACCTGTGTCATGCTACAAATTGCAGTCACCGGCATTAAATAAGATTCTTCATTGGCCGAGATTTAAAAATAATAAAAGATCTACCGGATGTCTCATCAAATTCGATATCGTCCCTAGGAGAGGCCACAATTTGATAACATCCCCCAGGTAGCTCAGTCCAAGTTCTTCATAACAAACAACATGTGATGTGCCCTGAGGTACATCAAGAAAACGCCTACGAAATCTGTTTTCCTTCACTTGTAGATTAGATGAGTCCCTAAAGCCCCAAAATCAAGCACTGAAAGTGACAGCATAGATGTAGTTGCTTAAATAAATATTCTGCCTAAAATGCAGGAACTTATTTCACAAATGAGCACTAAAGTTAAAAACGATATGCACAGACTGCATGATTTTGAGCCTCCTAGAGGTGAGAAGGTGTGCCCATCTGTTGGTATTGTCAAATGACACACACAAGTAAAGGAAACCCCAGTCTCTCTTTGAAGCTTGATCCTCAATGGAGAAATTTCTAAATCTCATGCTTTTGAATCCCAGGGTAGCAATATGTGATTTGGATAAATGTGTGATCAAATCAAGATTGCCTATGTATGCCACAGAACAGTCAATCAATTTATTGAGACTATTAGCAGTCCTAAGCATGATGTCTGCATCATCAGCAAACAATAACACAGGAAATGTGTTATCCAATCTGGCTATGCAATGGTTGCTATTCCTCAGATAGTTTTCTTGCCAGTCGGTATAAAAAGTAAAAAAAAAGTGGCCATCACACATTCTTGCCAAGTTCCACAAGCCAACTAAAAACTCTCTGAGCATTCTCCCACATCATCATATCCGAGAATAGCAGTGAGATTCGGTGGAAGACTTAGTAACATTTTACACTAGGGGGCAGATTTACAAGCCCCTTGCGCCACTTTTGCGTCACTTTTAACATGGGAAAAGTGACGCAAAAGTGGCGCAAGGGGCTTGTAAATCTGCCCCTAGGTTTGTATCACAAAAGTGATGCAAAATGGCACCAAGTGGTTATTTGATATTTACCTTCTAGTGCAAAACTTGTTTTGCACTGGAAAGTTGCTTCAAAGTAATGCAAAAACAGAAAGCACAGAGGATGGACGGAATGCTGAATAAATCAAACATTCACCCCCAGTCACAGATTTGGGTTTACTTCATCATTTTTATGTTCACCATGCCACCCCAGTTTGAAACCAGCCATATGCAAACCAGTCTTAACCCTGCTCCCTATGAGAACAGTCCAGCCCAAACTGCCAGGCCAGGTCCTTTCTGGACCAGAAACAAGCATCCTGGCACCGGTTTCTGGGTATCACCCTTCATCATCCATGCTAGCTTGAATCTCGTGGCACAGTGAGCACTGGACCCACGTCTGGGCATATCCTTCCCGCTTAGGGCGACAAAAGCATAAAGAACAGATGATGGACGGAATACTGAACAAATCAAACCTTCACCCCAGTTACAGATCTGGGTTTAATCCATTGTTTTGTTGCTCGCCACACAACGCCAGAGTAACGCAAAGCAGCACTTAGCACTGCTTTGCATTTGTATGCACGGGGTGAAGGGGGTCAGTGGCCGGGCCATGGGTGTTCCCATGCAACCATTCATGGTTTTTGACCCAAAGCCCTAGCTACTAACTACAGTAAACAGGGTTGTGCACTAAAAATAACCTATTTGAGACTGGCCTTACCATGGAGAAATCCTTTTATTTATACAAACCTTTCTGACTTTGCATGTGTGCAGCACTTTATAGCACTTACCCAAATTTCGAAAGTTTTAAGTTTGTCTAGGTATACTATTTTGTACTGAAATGGCACCCTTCCATTACAAAACCTATGCTAGACATGACACAGGCACATTTGCAGTATGGAACAAAGGTGTGTGAGTGGCGCTAGGCAGTCTGATTGTGTTCCAGCGCTAGGAAGGGAGCAGGACAGCATCATATCTCAGTAAATATGGCACCTTTCTGCTCTCTTCCTCTCACAAAGTGCAGAAACTATGGTTGCTGTGCTGCGTGACATCTTTGTAAATATGCCCCTTGGAAGTAGTCACCACAAAATATCAATGATATTACAGGCCACTTCCATTATCGACAGAATAGAAAAAGCTTTGACCAGTTGATACAGTCAGAGCTGTGGTCCATACATGCTAATGCAGGGATCCCTCAAAGGCAGACACATATTTGCTAATGAGCAGATGCAATTTAAGACATTGTTCCACTGTACTCAAACCTTCTCAGAACAGAAGCCATATTGGGTGTTAGTAACATTCTGCACATCAAAATCCTGCCAGCCATCTTTACTATTAAGTCTATCAAGGGGATAGGATGCTTGGTTCACCTCTGTCACCCTTTTTTATAATTGAGGACAATAATCGATTGTGACCAAAAGGGCAAAATAGCAAATATGACCGCATCATTGAAAACATTTGTAATCAGTGACGGCCTCAGCAGAATGAGCCTTATTGAAGGGGCTACACTTGAGTGCAGACACAAACGATGTACTCAAACATCGATCTACAATTAGGAACATAAGAATCACAAAGCAGGCTATCAGTAGCAACAGTACTATAAATAGGCTGAAAATGCATATCTCACTTGTCAGCATCTGTGAAACGGACATCTAGCCTCGATTCAGAAGAGTTATACCCCACACTGCACAGCGTATTCACCAGCATCCACCCTGTTAGCCTGTCTCTGCTACTGCTAACAGTCAAAAGATCCTTCCAGTCATTATTAACTGAAATGGTCCTAAGGAAGTCTAGTTCAGAGAACGTGGGAGAAAAATATTTAGGGGCAGATTTACAAGGAACTGACGCATCTGCATAGATGCGTCAGTTTCCTTGCGCCAGCGGCAAATGTCCTTGAGCCACCATGGATGCGCTGTATTTACAATACAGTGCTCCATGGCGCAGGATTAACAGATGCGTCAGAAATTCTGACGCATCTGCTGGCCCAAAAGTGACGCATTGCTGGAGTTGCTCATGAAAGTGACGCTAGTCCAGCAATGCGCCACAACAGATAGGTGAGTCCCATTCAAAAATCCCTGTGTCATTCCTTACGCCTGGTCTGAGCAGGCGTAGGGATTTTGATGCAGTGAGGACGTAGAGTGACGCAGTGAAATGTAGTAAATTTCACTGCATCAGTTCTACATGGCTTTTTGCGTGGGAATGCCCACCCTGCATACAGTATACCTGACGCAGCTATAATGTGACGCAGGGCTTTACAATGTGACGCATCTCCCTAGATGCGTCACGTTGTAAATTGGCCGCATCGTTTGCGCCACCGTTGCATCAAAAAAAGTGATGCAATGGCGGCGCAAGGAGGCGCAAGGGGCTTGTAAATTTGCCCCTTAATGTTGAGAAAGTGATGGTTTGCATTACACAAATTCCACTGGACTAACAGGCGAAGTAGGGTGGACTTCAGCTAGTCCGTGGAGTTACTAATGGTGTGGAGAAAACATAATTCTTCCAAATAACTATTCAACCCTGTAGGTAGCTCCCCTAAGTTCACATTAAACTCACCTACAAGTATAATTCAATAAAATCTGGGCTACATTTTAAATTCAGAAAAACATATGAATTCAAGAAAGTAGACACTGGCAAAACAATTTACATCATTAGACTTTTTTTTAAATTTAAAATATTTTTATTAGTGCATAGTTATACAATCATATATACAATTATTACAGTTCATTAGTGAAAAAGCATACAAACGAAACAGGAAATAAAAGAAAAGGAAAGAAAGCATAAGAATTATGCACATTTTATTAGTTTATACCACCTCCCACCCCTTCCAGTCTAGACCCCCCCACCCCACCCATAAGGAGTTGGCCACAATCAATTGGCTGTTGGTTTAAAAGGAAAATAAACTAAAATACAACATCCTAAAGAACATATTTTTAAGTTTTACTAATGCTTCTCAAGCCATCTAGTAAGTGGAGTCCAAATTTTTAGGCCTTTAGATCGAGCCCGCAATCCCCTTTTTCCATAGATAGCTTTCTCAAAATTATAATTTGCCAATAGCCGAGAAAGCCATTGGTGAAACCCAGGGGGAGTTGGGTCCAGCCAAGCCGAAGCCAGGCATAAGCGTAATATTGCCATGCCAATAAATATGAGTTTTTCTCCTGGCTTCCCTTGTAATTGCGGGTCTACCCCAAGTCCGATCAAAGATGGAGAGAGGGAATACTCAGCCCCTAGTACCTCCTTAAAGAAATTAGAGATTTCCTGTTTTAAATTGCTTAAAGAATTACATGAATTAAACATATGATTTAAATCCGCCTGAAATACTGCACATCGGGGACACTGAGTTCCTTTGCCTGTCCCCCATTTAGAGATGTTTTTGGGGGTATAATAAAGTGAAAAACAGGATTTATAATATTGTGCCTGGAGTCGCGCCGGAATTAAGATTTCCTGTGCTAATTTGGCTGAATAAAAAAATAGGTTTTCCTGAATCCCTATCTCTATTTTCCATTTTGCAGCTCGTGCCTCCATATCATCCGGTATTAATGAATTAAAAAAACTATAAACATCCCCGATAGAAAGCGGTCTATTTTTCCTTAACCTATCCATCATATAATTATTGGCAAAGCCGATTGAGCCTCCCCCTTTTTACTTAGAAAATCTCGAATTTGAAGATATTTATAGAAATCTCTCCGATCTAAATTATATGTCTCCTTAAGATTATCAAAACTGACTATATTGGTTAAAGAATAGAAATCACCAAGTTTGGATAGGCCAACATCACACCACCTTGTGATAATCGGATCTTTGAAAATTTCTGGCAGATTAGGATTATTATCTATCGGTGTGTAATAATTCAGTCGGCCCAACCCTAGCAATTTCCGAACTTGTCTCATGATTCTATGCCCACCTATTAATGTTTTGAAGCGAACCTTCTTGTAGTGGCTATCATTCAAAAATCTCCAAAGCCACCCCCATGCATCTTTACCCATTATAAGATCAATAGGCGTTGGTATTTTCTCCGTTATGCTATCTCTTGGTTTTTCAGATATAAGAGTTAAATTAAATAATAAAGTAGTGGCCCAATAGTATAGTCTTATATTAGGTAAAGCCAAACCGCCCCTTTCTCTTAGCAAAGATAAAAATTTATACGCTCTTCTAGGCTTCTCATATGCCCAAATGAAGCGAGAAAATAGCTCCTCAATTTTTTTCAAACAGGTAGTAGAAAATTCTAAAGGAATTGCCCTTAAAAAATACAAAAATGTAGGGAAAAAAAGCATTTTAATTATGTTGCATCTACCAATAATCGACAAGTGTAGATTATGTAATCTCGTCAATTCAATTTTGGTTTTAGCAATCATAGGATCGATGTTACCATTAACAATTTTATCCACATTAGCCAGAATGTCAACTCCAAGATATGTTGCCTTCTCTACCTGTCTAATGTTATTAGCCATGCTGATGTTATTACAGACAATTTGGGTTTTAGTGCTATTAAGAGAATACCCCGAGATTTGCCCAAATCTTGCTGCTTCCGCCTCTATCTCTGCCATAGCTGTTTCAGGGTCAGGGGTAGCTATAGCAATGTCGTCGGCGTAAGCCAAAGTTTTAGTCTTCCCACCTGGGGATTCGATAGGTCTAATACTCCTGTTATTTTCAAGTTGCCATAAAAAGGGGTCAATATATAGAGCAAACAACAGCGGAGAGGTCGGGCAGCCCTGTCGAGTACCTCTAGTTATTTCAAATGGATCTGTAAGAACACCATTTACAAAAAGTCTTGCACTAGGATGGAAATAAATCATCTTAAAAGCCTGTATAAGCCCTTTACCTACTCCCACCCTTGACAGGGTCTCCCATAAAAAAAAACAGGAGACCCTCTCAAAGGCCTTTTCAGCATCCAACAATATAAGTGCTGTTGGCTCTCCAGAGATATTAGCGGCATCAAATAATGAAATAACCCTTCTAATATGGTCAATCGTGCCGCATCCTGGTATAAAACCATGTTGTCGGGGTGAAACAACCTTATGAATAACAGCGGCTAAACGAGTGGCAAGAATTTTACAGTAAATATTACTGTCCGCATTAATCAAAGTAATGGGGCGGTAAGAGCCGGGTTCTAGTGGTGATTTATGTTTTTTGAGAAAAACGATAATTTTAGCCTGTGTCCAGGACTGCGGTGGTTTTCCCCTTTAAATACATGCAAGATTAATTGTAACATCCAATCTTTCAATTGTGGGGCAAATTTTTTATAAAACTCTAAAGGTATGTTATCTAAGCCCGAGGCTTTGCCACTCGGAAGACTATTAATACAGAGCAAAATGTCCACCCACTGGGGTAATTCTTCAAGTTGCTGTTGATCCTCTTGGGAAAATTGTGAAACTAAATCTTGATTAAGATATGAAGCAACATCTCCCGGGTGATCAAGGATATCCTCATGATATAGGGTTTGATAGTATGAATAGAACACCTTACAAATGCCATCTGGGTTCATAATTCTCCCTCTTACAGGATCATTAATCTCGGATATAATATTCCGTGTTGTTCTTTGTCTAGCTCTAGTTGCAAGGTGGTGCCCGACTTGCTCACTACATTCATATGCCTTTTCGCGCCACACAGCTAATCTTTCTGCAGCTTTCTTGGCTATTATTTCAAGAATTGTGGCCCTGGCTACCATCACTTTTATATGTTCTTCTGAAGCATCTCCACCCTCCTGGAGTGCTACAATCAAATCTTTTTCTGCGGCAGCCAAGCTACTTTGCATATCATCAAGCAGACGTCGCTTTTCCTTATTCATACTTAGCGAAAAGCTAAGGGTTTCCCCCCGTATTCCCACTTTCAGAGTGTCCCAAACTATATCCACCCCAGCGCTCCCTATATTTGCCTCAAAAAATTGGGGTATCCACTTCCTCATATGATCACAGTATTCCTCATTCAAAAGTAGCGATCGTTCAAAGCTCCAGTTAGACTTATGCATAATTCTAGCCCCTACCCCCTTAAGTTCTACTATTAAAGGATTGTGATCTGCCAATATGCGCAGAGCTTTCTCAATTGAGCATGCATGAAGAATAGTATGTGAAGCTAAAATAAAATCTAATCTTGCATGTTTATTATGTGGAAAAGAAAAAAAAGTAAAACCCGGGTCCATAGGATTCTGCCGATTCCAGATATCAGAAAGTGCATGCTCGCGACACAGCCTCGGTTTTTAAACAGTTTTTAAACAGTTTTTAAACAGTTTTTAAACCTCTAAAAACCTTAGGTTTCCGACCATTATAGCCCCCATCATTATCATGAGTTATATTTTGACTAGCGGGCAGATTTATATTAAAATCCCCACAAATAATTATGGGAAGCGGCCAAGTAGCTAATTCATTGTTTATATGGTCAAATACTGCCGGATCATCTAAAATACTTCCATAAATTGTGCAAATTGTAATTGGGTCCCCCTTGTCCCTACGACATTCTGTTATTACCCACCTCCCATTTTGATCTGCTATTGTACGAGTAAAGTGAATAGAACGATTAGCTGTCAAGATTGCTACCCCCCGTGTCTTTGAATTTTGTGTTGTGGCACCTACCAATGTGAATCCAAGTGTTTCCAACAGGTGTATCTGTGCTCTTTCGATATGTGTTTCCTGCATGCAGATAACATCGGCTCTTAACAATCGTAACCCCACCGCAGTATTCCGCCGTTTTTTAATATCGTTAAGGCCACAAATATTAATTGTTGCTATGCGCAATTTACTCATTGATGATAATATTTCCACCCTTAATAAGAAAAACCAAATATTCCAAAACCCACCCCCAAAGTGCCAACCACTTCCCCCATCCCCCTTACCCCTATACCGCCCACCCTCAGAACCCACCCCCACCCACTACCTACCACTGAGGTTACCTGGCGCATATTGAGCCAGGATGAGGGCATCTGAGCAGTCAACCCCCAAGCCGCACCCCGGTCCACTCCCTCTACCTTAACTGTGACTCTAAGGTACCACCCTGTTTAAATCACAGTAATAATCCTTATTTTGTTTGTATTCCACCACACAAACAGACTCTCTCGTCATTAATCAAAAATACCAAATTTCCCCCCTCTCCTGCCCAAAAAAAAAAAAGAAATGGAGTCGAAAAGTATAGCCAATATTAGCTTCAACACAGTTGTGATCAAAAAATTGTTCTTAAGTCTTAAGCCACTAGCTTTGTCTTATTTGTGAGCTGTGATCTCTTGCAGATATGCTTGGGCCTGAATTTCTGATGCAAAACTATGTGTAGAGCCCTTAAATATGACCTTTAGATGGGCAGGATTCTGGAGATAGACTGTTGCACCCAATTGTTGGAATGGCGCAAAAAGTTGTCTCATCCTCCATCTACGTTCCACAGTGACATGAGCAAAATCAGGTCGGGTAAAAAAGGAAATGCCATTAAATTCTTTCTTGTTTGCGGGTCTTGCGAGGTCATAGAGCAGTTGTCGCAAGAGAAAGTTGCCAAAATATATTAGCATAGGTCGTGGGTATTGCGAGGAGGAAGTAGGTCGTTTGGATGGTGTTTGTGGGAAACGGTGTACTCGTTATATTTCCTTTTCCCAGTCCCATGAGTGTAAATCCAGGAAAGCTCCCTTAAAGAGTGTGATCATAAAAGTCTTAGGGTCGCTCCCCTCCACTCCCTCCGGAATGCCAAGAACACGTAGATTATTACGACGTAGTCTGTTTTCTTGTTCCTTGACTTTGAGCATAATGTCTTTGACTATGCCATTATGTTCCTCTCCTTGCGTTTTCAAGGTGACAGTATCTTTCTCAAGATTTTCGGTGCGTATTTCTACTGAGGCCATTCTATCCGCAATTTCAACGCATGTCTTGCCCACTTTCCTTATAGTGCCTTGAAGCTTCTGCGTGGCAAGTCGCGACCTTTGGCTATCTATCTTGACCTCCTCTTGAAAGCTCTTGATAGATTGTAGCACTTCTGTCAGAGTAGGTTCACTACTTTTGGGATCAGCTGCTCCATCGGCTATATTTCCTGAAGATGTAAGGTTCTCTTTTGAGCACATCGTTGGCTCTGTCAGAGCTGAAAGCTGTGATGCAGAATAGTCCCATCTGAGATCCATCGTGCTACCCTGATCAGAAGTCTCGCATTTCTTGTGTCGAATGGATTTCTTCCTCAGATTTTTCTTCTGTGTAGAAGCTTTCGTGGATAGCTCTAAATCTGTACTGCTACTGTCCCAGTTCTGACTTCCTCCTTCACTATTGACGGACACATTTTCATCCGAGATCTCAGATTTATCCGTAAGCGAATAGAATTTGTCTAGGTTATCAGGCGTTTTAGGCGGAAGAGCGGGGATTTTTCCCTTATCAATTCCACTAAGAGTCACAATATCCTTATTTATTATATTGCTCTTCTCCATTGCAATGTTATTGTGGTTTTGATGGTCATTCAAGGGGCAAGGGATTGGAAGTTTATAGCTATTATCTTCCTGAGCCATCCCAAGACTAGTAGCTGGACTTGACTGAAATACTGGTGTTCTAATCTCCATTGCGTTTTCAGAAGGCAGCGCAACCTCCATAGATCCTGTCTGGTCATTCGGACCCCCTGTTTCAGCATCTTCTCTCGCCATCGCGTTATGCATTTTCCCATCAATCGGGGCAAATATGTTAGAGATAAGAGGTTGTCTGCCCTGTGTAGTTTGACCAATATCTGGGACTTTAGTATTCTTTGGTTGTATTTTTTTCCCTGTTTAGCTGTCTGCTCGTTTTTTTCTGTAGAATTAGTTTTTTCACTCTGTTCCCTAGTTTTTGCTCCACGAGTGTCAGGGCGTTTTTGGCGATTTTCAGCTGCTGCGAGGTTAGTCTGTAATAATTCATTTCCTGACAGGCCTGTCAGCTGCGCGCTTTTGATTTTACTCGCTTTTGCCCCCCGCCCTGCCATCCTTACTTGTTCTGCTTCAGCATGTTGCATACAATGTATCCTTCGTGACCTGACTGCTGTCCAGAAAACACCGCGGCTCCTGCGTGTCAGTAACCCTTCCCTCGCGCTCGGCAGAATTCTGTAGATTGCCGATAGAGCCACCAGGGAGCACGTTTCAGAGGAATACCGCCGCAGGGCAGTGAACGCCAAGGATGCAGGAGCGGAGCGAGTCAAAGACGCCGTGACCCAGGGAAAGCACTTCAGCGCTGCACACATCAAAGAATGCTCTTTCTGCCCAAGAATCGTCACAAACTGCAAGTATCGAGGTTGCTCCATGAGTCCATGAGTCGAATTGTTTTTAAAAGATATTTTGAAGCATTTAATATATCAAATCAGGGTTTTTAACTCTCTTTACGGACTGGACCGTCGGAGCTGCAGCAACGGTGACTACTCAGACGCCATCTTGCCTCTCCTAAAAAATGAATTCTAACTCTTACATCATTAGACTTAATGAAATTGTCATTAGAATACCTGATAATTAGGAAAAAACGGCCATTACCATGATTCTATTCTAGAATTTGAATATTGGGAAAATTCAGAAACCCACATATTACATTGCAATTAGCAGTACCTGCAGTTCTAATAAGAAGGCCAATTTTTTTGTTTTCTGAAGAGCACTGTAAATCAGTTGAAGTATAGGACACAAAGCCACTCAAATAAGCTGTTGAAGTCAACTATGTCTCTTGCAGAGCAATAATCTGGGATCGTTAGGTGACATTTTGTCAATTGTTATCTAATTTGGGGGCATATTAGCAAGGACTGGCGATATAATTATCGCCGCTTTAGCGTCCGTTTTCGGGCGATAAGCGGCGATAATTATATCGCAATATCATCAAGGACACGCTAGCGCGTGTTCCTTTGATGTAGAGCCCGTTTTTTCACAGCCTCGCCTCGCATCGCTAATGAGATGCAAAGAAGGCGTGGCTGTGAAAACAACACATGAAAATAATAAGTGGCATAATGGCATTATTTCAAGGATCTCGCAAAACAAGCGTACCACGAAATTCTCAAAATGATGCAAGTTACGCTGGCATAAATAAAAATTTGCCCAGGCCTACTCATTAGTAAAATTGTCATAATGAGGGTGGTTTGGCAGGGGACGTAGCTACGCAAGATGGTGGAGCAGACGTGCTAGTTTGAAGCTCCCTTGCAGCACACTACTATCCTGCCCCTTCCTGGCCTTCTACGCAACCTCCGGCCGCCTCTACATCTGTGATTGAGGAGCTGCAAGGCGAGGGGCATGCTAAGGACCCTCCTTGGGGCCGCCAGGGTCACTGGGACCAGTTCTGCCAACTTTCAGCCTGACGGCTGGTGCTGCGCTGCTGCACCGCGAGCGGTGGCCCAATTGCATGCTGGGCACTGCTCTCTTTCTTGTCGGGTGCAGCACGCAACTGGAGGGCCACGTGAGACTGGTGAGGTGGTGCCTTTCTATGTGAGGGCTGGCCGATGCATGACTGTGCTGCGGTGGGCTTGTAAGTTGTGATCCTTCAATGGAATGCCGGAACCCTGGGGGAGATGACGCAGCAGCTTGTTTGTGCCTTCGCTATGAAGAGGGGAGTCAGGCGTGAACTACTGAATTACTGGGCTCTCTTAGGCAGAGAGCTGGTTGGTGGTTGGCCCTGGGGTGACCGCAGCATGGTACGACGGCTGCCTGAAGACCAGTGATGATCGAGTGTGGCAGAGCCGGCCGCAGTACAAGAGGCCTGCAGCGGAAGGAGGAGGACGATCGCCTGGGCTCTGCCTCAATGCTTGAAGATACAGCCTCTAAAAGTAAGAAGGAAGGGGCCGAGTGGCTGGGTTCCTGGGTACACGCCGGGTACCCCTTGAACACTGGGGTAGTTCTGAACATGGGTCCTAGTGCCCCATGACCTGTGAACTCTGAGGTGAATTTTGGTCTCCTTCTTGGCACATGTTTGAACTGCTGCCACCTCATTGAGGACTCGTGAGAGAAGGAGGCTCTTTGTGGGATCTGCGTGTGGGCTGATTGGGGGCATTAGGGACACTGGAGGACCCTCGATTGTAGCCCCTACAGGGTGTCACATTACGGGGGTCATTGCCTCCCTTTCCATTGGGGTACACCTTCTTGCGACTTCTGAGACCTGCCTTGTCCCTCATAATAATGATGCTTTATCTGTAAGTACTGGCTGCGTGTGCTTCACCCAGGCCTAAATAATACTCGTAGCCCACTGCAGTAGGCTCTAGCGGCCGGGCCACCACAGAGGAAAGGGGGGCAGTTACTCTTTTGTTGGTGGGGGCCTTTCCAGGACTGTGAGAAGGCGGGCAGTTCAGGAGTTCTCTGCTGGTACCAGCTGCTAGGACAGATTTTTCTTCAGGGAACAGGAGGAGCCAGTCCAACCCATTGGCACTGTCGGGATGGGCAAACCCAAGGGTAAAGATATGGGCACAGCCCTGAACCCACACGGGACACCCATGTCGGAAGGTGCACCTTCAGGGAATGATGGGGACAGCATGCCTCCAGTACTCCTACAGACACTGGACAAATTCTTGCAGTTATTGTGGATTTGAAGTCATCACTGCAATTACAGATTGGATCTGTTGCAGAAGAAGTAAGCCTCATGAGAGCCAAACATCGCAATCCTGCAGACAGAGTCAAAGAAACAGAAGTAGCGGTGAGGAACTTCAACCGCCCCAGCGACTCCTGCAGAGAGTGCTAACAGAAGGAACAATGTACCATTGTGGGTCTGCCTGAAGGTGCTGAGGGTGAGGATATGGTTGCTTACCTGGAGGAATGGATGAAAACATAGGTGGCTCTATCGGAACTTTCTCCCTTCTTTGCGCTGGGCTATGCACACTGGGTCCCGGAACTGCCCCGCCCCTAGGGGCCCCGCACCGCCGGTTGGTGGCCCGGTTGTTGCTCTACAGTGACCATGACATCCTGTCGCAGAGAGCCCATGCAGATGGCCCCTTTTGAAAAGACAATGCTGCAGTGACTTTGTTTCTTGATTTTACCCTGGCTGTCCAATTCAAGCTAGCGTCCTTCCTTGAAATTAAACATGAACTGCAAGAAGCTGGCATCAGGTACTCTCTACTGGTCTCAGCCAAACTGCATATTGTGTTGGATGGGACAACACACATATTCCTGACCCCTACTGAGGCCTGGGAGTGACTCAACAAGTACAAGACAGAAGGCTCAGCTACTGGGGCACCTGGGCGAACCCCTCCACCACACAGATGGCTGAAGTGGAGACAGTGTGGTAGGTCGACCGTGAGCATGGTGCGCGGCCCCACAAAATCTCAGGCAGATAGAAACAGAGCAGTGGCCTTGTTGGTGGCGACGGACCTCACATGGAGTCATCAGTCGGACTCTGATGTAGGATCCAACTCAGACAAACACTCTATAGACTCTGCCTGCGAGGCCGCCTCAGTGGACAAATTGAATCTGCCACTAGTCACACCTAGATCCGCGGATGACTTGATTTTACTTTCATTGTGTCTGGTGGTAAAATGTAAATCCGTATTTGTAAAGCGCGAACTACTCACCCTTACGGGTCTCAAGGCGCTGGGGGCCATGATTGGGAGGCTGAGAAGGCCTGTGATATGTATGTTGTCTGTGTGTTGGAGTATCAGATGTTATTGTGCATTTTTATGTGGTCTTTACTGGCTGTCGTTTACCCACATTGGATTTCCATGACATTGTTGTTACCGTGGGCCCTCTAAGGAGCTGTCCGGGAATTGCAGGCTGGGGTGTCCCCCAGCTCCACCTGGTTCTCTGATGTCCCTGGGGGTGTGTCTTGATGAGAGGTGCTGACGATAGCTGTTCATGAAGAGGGGGCTTGCTTCTGACCCTTCCCTTCTAAAACCAACACGCTGACAATGGATCACCTGATTTGGCTGCATGAATGTGGTGGTGCATGATGGGAGTGATGGCTATCGTATAATGTTGGTCTGGGCTGCCCATCCCCCCACTTGACCATTGTTCTGTGGTTGATGGGCTCGTGGTACTTGTTTCTCCATTTTGTTCTGTCTAAGTTTGGTTTTGTATTATTGTTGTGTGGGTTAAGGGGTTGGGGTATGTCTCCTTAGAAGGTGGAGGGGTCGGGTACCGGGGAGGTTCTTCTGGTTCAGCTGTTGTTACATGGCCAGAACCATGACACATGCAGAGCTGAAACTACTCACCTGGAACATAAGAGACATGGGTACGGCTGCAATGCAATGCAAAATATATATGTTTTCTAAACGCCGGGCAGTACACGTAGCCCTCCTATAAGAGACACACCTCACCACTGAAGAAGCGCACCCCCCCTGGTAGCGATGGAGGTGACAGGTATTCGCCACTGGATATTCAGTTTATTCCAGGGGTTCTCTGATCTGGGTTCAGTGGGTGTAACCTTTGAAGTTCTACAGTCACTTGTTGATAGGAATGGTAGATATGTTCTAGTGGAAGGGAGTCTTGATCGGAGGCTTGGTGGGAGGCCCTTGACTCTGGGCAGCATATGTGCCCCCAACCACGACCAACCGGCATTTTTCACCCAACTCTCGACTCAGATGAGCTCTCTGTCCAGTCGAGATCTAATTCTCTGAGGGGATTATACCTGTGTAGCTGACACCTCTTTGGATCGCTTCACTCCTCCATTGCCAGGGGCTTTACTCATAGAGGAGCAAATGGATTCCAGGACTGGACTGCAGGTTGGGGCCTAGAGGACATGTAGAGGGTGCGCCATGCTGGGGACAGGGATTAGTCCATTTATTCAAGTTTATATGCTCTCCATGTCAGCTTTGATAAGTTCCTGTGCTCCGCGTCTCTCTGCCCACTCTCTTATCGCACTGAATATCTTGGTCGCACCATCTCTGACCATAATCTGCTCCTCCTGGGCAACTGGTTGGGAGCCCCTAGGCCGGTGGTGCCCACATGGCAGCTATGCCCTGTGGTCCTAGAGGACAGTACCTATCGGGATTGCCTTCAGGAGGCTATCTTGGACTGTTTTGCACCTTACGCGGACACAGCCTTGGATTGCTTCATTGAATGGGAGGCATTAGAGCTGGTCCTGTGGGGTCACTGCATTGGGACATCCGTGGAGGTTCAGAGGGTGCTGGACCATGAGCTAGTATCATTGGAAGGGACCATACACAACCTAGGTAATCAAATTGATTAATGCTAACCCTGACGTGAGGGCACAGTAGGCTGAAGCAAGGGAAGGTACAAGGTCTTGCTGGGAGAATCTTAGGTTTTTATAATTATAAGGCCTACATTGCCAGGGGTCATGAAGAATAAGGTAAAGCAGGCAGGCTGCTGGCGTGGTTAGTTCGCCCTGAGTCCCGCAGGAACCCTATAGTCTCAGTGACAGCCCCTGATGGGCGACAGGTCTATTCCCAAATGGATATAAATGGAGTCTTTCATGAATATTATATACAGCTCTATGTGGGAAATACCCGGATGCAACAAGTTGAGATATACAAGCTTTCCTTCCCCCTCTACAGTTGGGGACTTTTCCCCCACCACACCTCTTGATATATGTGTCCAACATGACCACAGATGTTCTGTTTATGCTTCAATTCCTACATAGCTTTGGTGAGCTCTCAGGCCTTAGGGTGAACCTGGCAAAGACGCATGTTTTCCCAGTGACTCCCACCTTGAAGTGTCCTAGCTCTCTGTTGCCTGTGGTCAATTGGACCCCCCCGACGTTTAGGTATTTAGGCGTACAAGTCTATCATGCTCTAGAGGGTATGCGTGAGGGTGATCTCAGAGTAGTGTTGTGATCTCTAAGGGGATGTGTGAGCTTCTGGTGCTCCTTGCGACTTCCTATTATGGCACATATTGCTCTAGCGAAGATGATCATACTTCCCCGCTTGTTGCATTATTTTACCAATCTACTGGTCTGGTTGTCACCCTCTTGGTTTAAGCCCATAGAAACAATGCTGCAGGACCTTATCTGGGATGAGGGAAGACATAGGGTAGCCTTGGGTATGCATCAGAGGGCTATTTTGGAGCTTGATAGGGAGGTGGAGGAAACCAGCCACGGCCACATCCTGTTTTGCAATTGCTGCTAACATTGGACAGAGGCCACCATTTCGTCAGCTGGTTGTATGGGGCTCTGAATGGGATGGTTTGGAAACCTCTGAATGCACTGCGAGGTAAGTGGGAGACCACGCTGGGTAGAGCCTTATCAGAAGGGGTTTGAGCCCGGATGGTAGCTCTCCAAAGAAGGTATCCTGCAATACCCATTTTAAGGTGATCTGATTTAACTATCTTTATCACACTTACCTCACCCCGAAAGGTTTGACTGCTATTTACAGGGGAACACCTCTGTGCAGGTGTTTTGGACTGCGGTGATACAGAGGGTAAATGCAACGTTGCACCGGAACCTATCCTACACCTTGGAGCTCTGCCTACCATGTCTGTTTCCAGGCCCTAGGCCTAAGAAAGTGGTTAACAGGTTTTTGGATTTAGTATTTATAGTAGCTAAACAACTTATTGCTTTGATGTGGAAAGCAGCTGCTGAACCGGTATTGGCAAGATGGGAATCAGCAGTTAGAGATTGGACAAAAGCAGTAGACCAAGCTCTGCGTAGGGAGGAAGCGCGGGGCATCCAGAGATGCCCTATTACAGCATTGTGGATTGAGGTGTTAGAAGCACTTGATAATCCAGGAGTCCCGAAGGGCTACCCTTTGAAGGTCTCAGTATCTGAGAGTGAGAATAAACCTAATACCTTAACATCATAATGGGGACATAGAAATGTCTGCTGACTGTGAGGGCCCTGATAGATTGGGATTCCAAAGCAGTGAGTGTGCCATACTCAGGAAGCATCACTTCCTCATGTCCTGCACTGAATGATAGCGAAATATGCATGAGATATAAGCTCGGGGTGGTTCCACCCTATGCCTCCCCTATTCACACTTGCCCCCTCCCCACTCCTATCCTCCTGTTTTGAACTTTATAGACTCACCCACTCAGAACTCACTGTTAGTTTGCTTCTTTTATTATTTATTATTGTTCTATGTTTCCTTTGTTTTTGATATCTTTATGTGTAATTATACAGTGGCTGTTGGACTTCTGTCTTTATGTCATGCTCTCACCAAATTCCTCCTATGGTCAGTTTTGAAATGCAAGTCACTCATATCATATCAATGATAGGACTCTGTTTTAGAGTACTGTATTATGGGTTACTAACCCCTGACCTCGGCTGGGACTGAACAACAATATATCTGATATATTACTGTAATGTAGGATTATACGTGTTTATCTCTTTGAAAATATTAATACAGATACTAAAAAAAGGAAATTGAGGGTGGTTTGGCACCTTTCAGGTGGTCTCTTTTCAAAATTCATCAACTAGGATAGTCAAGCTTCTCGGAGGATTCAAGAGAATAAAAGCTACCTACTGTCAATCTGTTTACTTTGGAGCAAGGAAGCATGTGTGTTTATACAAACTTAATAAATTATGAAATATTTAAACTTCAGGCACGTTGCTTGATGTCTGTGTGCCTTGAGGCAATTTATCTTGTAGCATGCAGTATGGGCTACACAAGAAGCTTTATTCAATCGAAAATCCTGACTCTTCCTTAATGTGAGAATATGTATTTTACTCATGATGACACCATTGCACTCAAGTCTGTGAGCAAGCTAGTGTGAAAGGTGGCTTTATTGACAGTTATTGTCAGGATACGATCAGAGGAAAGTGACTTGAGACAAGCTTCAGATGATAATCTACCATTATCCCTCCTAAGAGGATAGAGTGATTTGTATATAGTAGACCGACTCACTACCACAACCTCAAAAGGGGTAAAGAGGGTAACAGAGAAGAGAGAAAGAGAGAAAACATCAGTGTTGGAGACCCTCGTTTGTAAAACGGCAGGTAGAAGGAGCTAGCAAGATGGAATATGCCTTCCCAACAGGGAGGAATAGTCTTGAAATAACAGGGGACCCAATTCACAAAGGTAAACATAGACCTGAAGTCTAAGTTTAGACCCAAAGTCGAAGGGCCCGATTCACAAAAGTATTTACGTGTAGTAAAGTTATGAGTCGTGATTCTCCACACTCATGGTGGAGACTCCACACTTGTGGTGGAATTTCTCAACTCAGTGTGGAATCTTGACACGGTGCACTGCAGAAAATGTGTGCCGTTCTGAGATTCCGCCCTGAGTGCTGAGATTCTGCCACGAGTGCGGAGACTCCACAAGCGTAACTTTGCAAGTCATAGGTTCCTTTGTGAATCAGGCCCAATGTTTGGTATTCACAAACGGACTTACAAGTAGTTTATTTATGCCTGCTGAGGTTCCGCACTTGGAGCAGAATTTCCACAGCCGGGGCAGAATTTCCACGTTCAGGGCATAATCACCCCTCTCAGGGCAGAATCTTCACAATAGTGGTGGAGCACACTTCAATCTAATTTTAAGTCAGACAGAGGTGCCGGCCTCTATACATTTGAGCGGAACCAGACACCATGACCTATGCTACATGTATTAGTACAACTAACATTAGTACCAAATGCCAAATGTAATGAAAAACATTGCAGTATCAAGCCTCTTCCTATCTCATATGTGTGTGTGTGTAACTGAATAACAGCTCTGGTTCAAATGGGAGGGGACTAGAGTTGACCAGAAACACCCTCCCCTAAAACAGTGTATAAATATCCAGTAGTATACCTTACCTATTGCATCAACATATTGCCCTGCAAGTGGCAACTGGAAAATCAAAAATAAATGTATTACAACATCTCTTCTTCAGCTGCAAATATAATAATGACTTATTTGTCATGTATTGTCTTCCACAATTGGTTCAAATGAGAATGTTAGTCACAAGTCAAAACCTCAAATCAAACTTTACATTTCCAACATTGTACTAAACACTTCACACACACCTGTGAATGTGTTTGCCATCCCCCCACCCAGTTCTACCAGAATGTTGTTAGCCCAACAGCCAATCACAGCCAGGCTGAATACATAAATTAAGAGCAGGCTGAAATAAACCCTTTCAGACCTTTCAACATGTCGCTGAATGTGTTTGTGGGTTTGCCCCTTGCCATGCAAATGAATGATCTGAGGAGCAGGAGGAGAAGTGCTAAGAGGATTTTCAGGCACAGGATTAACATTTTTGGGGTGTCCAGTCAAGATGTACCCTCCAGGTTCCGTTTCCCACCTGAGGTCATCTTTGAAATGGTTTGTGAGTGGGAGCAGGATCTTGATTCTGCAACATGCTGCTCCCGGGCAATCCCAGCCTATGTGAATATTTCAGCAGCTCTACATTTCTTTGCTACTGGGTTGTTTAAGGTAATGTCCAGTGACATTGTGGGCATTTCTCAGTCAAGCCAGTCCCGATGGTTGCATCAGGTTCTGAGCTGCCTAAATAGAAGAGTACATATCTACATAGCCAAGCCACATACACTGGCAGGCAGGCAAAGAGTTGCTCAGGATTTGGACCTCTTTTTCCACTTCCCAAGTGTGGTAGGTGCCATTAATTGCACTCTGAGGCACTTTAGCCACCTCACCATATAGCACACATCTTCCGCAACAGGCACCACTGGCACTCCATCAATGTGTAGGGTGTGTGCAATGCCAGTGGCTGCTTTACTGATGTTTATGCTGTGTTCCCAGGCAGTACATACAACAGCTTCATATTCCACAGGTTACCTCTTGCCTGCTGCCTGGTAGTAGGGGAAATAGGGAATATATGGATACTTGGTAAGCTCTTATGAGCCATACAGGTCTAGTATGTATAAATGTTGCTTACATATCCACAACCATGTCATATGACTAATACTCATACCACATACGTGACCCCAACAGACACTGCATGTAGCATTCCAAACATAATGTCCTATACCGAAGCGAGAGGGCCACATAGAAATTATTTTTTACCCCCTCAGGTGATGCAGCGTGTGCCCTCTCTACTCATCTCCTCACACCTTACAGACGTATGACTACTGTACCTCAACATGGGTTCAGTAGGGCACACATTTGTACATGAGCCATCATAGATGTCACTTTTGGTCTCCTGGAGTTGTGTGCAAGATAATAGTAGTCTGTTATGTCTCGCGTAACATTGCAGTATGTTAAAACTTACACATTCCACTGAATCCTCACCAAGGTCTGATTCAAGGGAACCAGGGTGTTGTCCCAAACAGAGGGCAGGTCACCATGGGTGTCAGTTGCCATGCTGTGTGTCTCATTGTCCCTTTTTCAATGGCCCATACAAGCAAATATTACCTGGGATGAGAGGCAGTGCCACTCACTGTACATTGTAGGGACAACTAATGACTAAAAGTCACATAGTATGTACTGTTGTAATCTATTGGAAGTTAATGTCAGCACTGGAGATGGAGTATTCCCTGGAGATGACCTAGTGAGTCTAGGGATGAGTAAGCATAAGTGGTTTATCTACAGTGTAGTAGAAAGGAATTTATGATGCTGTTGTAACTACCCTCTCTGTCAAACTCCAAGAGGCATATGTGATATACCTGGACAGATATGACTGCACTATGGGAAGTGTCGGTGCTGAGTTGTGTGGCATGCACGCTTGTACAGGAATGGAAACATATATGCTACCTCCATGTGCTGTTGCACTCTGGGTGGAGCTCGTGGAGTTTTACTCAGCAGAATTCCGCGTAGTTCTGCCACAGGGAGGAGTATTGTCTGGCCACCCAGTATTACACATCCCTCTCCTGCAATACAACAAACTAGTACTTGGCTGACATGACATGTACTCCCTCTGCCGCTCCTATGGCTCACACTCACCTCCTGTGCAGTGAAGTAGGGCCAGCAGCCCCCAGATGTAGCAGTGCAGGGTTCCATAGAGTGCCATGCTCCTTAGTGCAGCTTACAGTGCAGTGCCACTGCCATGTTCCTCGGTGTAGCATGCAGTGCGCCTCATGGCGGGAGTCGGGATCAGTACCATGCTCCTTGCTGCATGGTGCTGTGCAAGACAGTCTCCTCAGTAGTGAGGAGTGACAGGCTCCCAGTCCTCGTTCAAGGAGGGTGCACCAGCAGCATGCCATATGGTGCAGTGCACTTCTATCCAGGGCAGGATCATTCTCCAGGCCCGTGCTCCCACTCCAGGATTATGCCCTCTCTCTTAGTTTCCACACAGTCCTCCCTTCTCTTCCACCACCTGCAAAAGTAGTACTGCCTCAGGCAGTCGATGCAACGGTTGAGCTCTGCGGGGGCGCGCAGCGTGGGCACACCTAGCCCTGGGAGTGGCAGCTCCTGTTGTACACTGTGCCCACCCTGGGGCCGGGCTGGCAGAAGAGAACAGCCTGCTTCTCCATCAGCAGCCCTCCTCTCTCCAGCCCCATTCCCGGCTCTCCACTCCCATACGGGGCATTGCTTTAAGACTGAAGTTACACCAGCCGACTGTAACTTAGGACGGATCGGTCTACGTGCAAACTACATGGCCAATCATCAGCGAGCTAGGATTGGCTGAGGCGGGACAACGCTCTAATCTTAGGACACCTTACATACTATCAGTACCAGGCATTCTCAGAAGATTCTTACAAGATTGAGTTATACGCGACCCGGAAACCCTAACATTATAAACATCCATCAGCTACGGGAGAAACAAGCTGATAGCTGAATTCACAGATGGCCATTCAAGTAGGACAGCTGGCCATAGCAAGATCGCACCTTATGGTAAATATAGGATGGCAGAATCGGAGTATGTTTGTGGCTCTTTGTACCACCGTGGGCAACGAAATTGTGGTGAGTGGTGACCGTGCCACTAAACTCCGCTCTGCCGTTGGTATGCCAAGTTTTTTTGCAGAACTCCAGGCTCCAAGTGATGCGCAAAGTAGCCAAAATTCCATGAACTCTGCCGGTGGAGCAGAGTTTGCCAACCACCCTTAGTGCTGTTACTCATGTGGCAGTGTAGTGAAAATGCTGGCACATGTTAAAACATGGAGCAAGTGTTCCTGTGTCATGATCAGGAGTGTGTCTGCTTCGAAAGGAACTCCTTCCTGCACCCAACTAAAAACTAAAGGGATGCTGAATACATCCCACATACAATGAAAGAGTAATGTACATATATTAATATATGTCACATACTCCTGCCTAGTTTCAGGATGAATATTGAGTAGCTGACAAGGAGCAGATGGCACAAATAGAGATGTACATGGACAACTTCCTTTTCCTGCATGTCATTTCCTGTATGTCACTTCCTGTGTATGTGCAGTGAACTCCACCCAAGTGCAGAGTCTCCACTTTACATCTGTAGAGGGTCTCTGCATGTGGGGCGGAGACTCTGCACTCGGGGTGGAGAATCCGCAATGGGGCGGAAATCACTGCAAATACACAGGAAGTGACATACAGAAAATGACATACAGGAGGTTGATGGCGGCCAATTTGTGATCATTCTGTGCTATCCTCTCCTCAGAGCAACAACCTCCGCAATCCTGCTGCTCTGTTCATCTAGCCTGCCCCCAACATAAGTGAGTGTCTTGCTGAGAAGGCAACCCCCCTTCATTGAGACTGAATTGAATGTCATCTGTGAGGGGGTGCTTGATAAGAACCCTAAGCTTTATGGGGGCCCAGATATCCAGATGAGCAAAGCATCACGTACAGAAATATGGCATAAGATCACTATGCACTGCACTGCACTGCTGTGGGCATATACCAGTGGTGGGGCAAGATATGTCACAAGCGGTGAGAGGACCTGTGACACTTGGCCCACATGAAGTCCCAGGACCTCATGGGTGTGTCCTCCCAGCACCATTCACAACTGCCCCTCATGGGCCCACTGTAGAGGAGGGTCCTGAAGACAGCCTGGGTGACCCTCTATGCTCAGCTGGAGGAGTTTGGGCAGAGGTGAGCTTGTAAATGCATGAACTGCATAATGTGTCCATGTGAGTGGTGAGAGAAATATCTTGTTGTGTTGTTTGTCAACTTTCACCTTATCTGAGTCTTGGCTGAGAATCTTACAAGGTCTATGCATCAGTAGAGCTTTTGGGATGGTGTGTTTAGAAGGAATTTTGGGACTTGTAGTTTTCAGGCCATAAATGGGTAGATTTGCATCACAATTGCATTTTTGAGATGAAATGCACTTGGACATTCATGACTAGTGCACCAAGGACCTTATAACAGTTATTTGCTATGGTGATTAATAGGATTTTACACTGTCCATTGTTGGTATGATAGTATGAATTCTACCTATGTTGTATAATGCATGCTTTTCATGTATATGGTTTATCATAACTACTATTTGTTGCCTGAAATAAAGTAAAGACTGACATTGTGTCAGTTGTCTTACTCCAAATGATAAATGCATATCCAATGTGTAGTAAGTGCACACACATTATCAACAATGTCATGTATGTCAATTCAAATTATATATGTAGCTGTACTGAGTAAGCACAAATGAGTTGCACTGTACAGCACAAAGTATTCTTCGAAAACAAAATTTGGCTCTTGCCATATACAGTGTCTAATGTACCTAAAGAAAAGACAAATGTTTTTATCCAAATCTTGGCAAAGGCTATTTCCAAGACCTTGATTTTCATAAGTAAAATTAAAATATATCTAAGTTAGACAATATATGACAGTTGATAGTAAGTGTGAAACTGCAGAGACTGCACAGTCTTAGAACTACGTACATAAAAGGATAGACCTGGATACACCTTTAATAGGCCCAAGTAGAATTATAATTCCACTTGCGGAATTGGTGGAATTTGGAAACTCCGCATTATGATTGTAATGCTGAGTGCCTTCCGCCAATTGGTGAGTGGTGGAATTATTCTGCCGTTCGAGGCTGGTGATGTTCACAGGAATAATGTGAAGCTCCATCAAAGCGTGCTTGCGAGCGTGAGCAAGATTTGCCAGCCCCTGGCGAGATTTCCGGTTGCCAAAGAGTCTTCCAGCACCATTTTGTACCACCAAGGGTAGCAAGAAGTCGGGGCTGCTTCTCGAGTAGATTTTCAACGGAAGAAGCAGTTTAATCAACTCGAAAATACATTTTTGAGTGACTATTCTACTCAAATGGATGGTTCAGTTATTTTTTTAGAGCGAAAATCGTTTTTTTATTATACTTTTTTTTCAACAGGTTGGAAGTGCCACAGAGACTGTAACTTCCTCTTCCTGTCCAGAAGACTCATCCCAGTGCTTTGTCCATCTTCTGGTCACTTTTTTATTTGGATTTCGAGGTGAAAGGATCACTCTTTTTGTCTGTAATTCCTGCTGCATATATACCATTGAATTTTGAGCACTTTGTTTTTGTGACATGACAATAAGTAAGTTAAAAAACATTTGGATAAGGGTGTTGTTTGACAGAGGGCATTCACTAGTATATATACGTGTACCTTTTAATTAATTTTAAATTTTATTGTGGTTGTGGTGGGTAGCCTGAAGTTGCAGTAGGGGATTATCTTTTTGCATTCAATGTTTTAGTTTTCATGAGGGAAAAAGGTTGCACAGTTAAGTGCATTTTCTCCATGTTTGTGAAATTTGCACTATTCATTTATTTTACTATGTGGCCTAGTATGCCACAGGCTATCCAGCCAGTACTAGGCATTGGGTACATGACACAACTGTTTCTGTGATATATGTTGTTTTAAAACATCTATGATTGCATTGGATTAAATGCAAAATGTGGTTTTATTTGTATTTCATGTTTTTTTTCTGCAAAAAGTGTATTTTGGTGGGGTAATAATATTTTGATGCCTTGGAAGGATGTGTATTGTTGGAAAAGTTTTATAGCTGACTTAAGTTTTGTTTTTGGCATTGCTGAATTCATGATAGAGTTTTCTTCTTTGTTTACCATGCCTCTTATATTTGCTGATCAAGTTGCTATTTTTTTGTCTGTTCGGTTCATGTGTGTGCTTGTGTTTGGCATCATCCACCATTTTGTCTTTGTTCTCCATGCTATGTGGCTGGTGGCCATTTTGTGTAGTCAGTGCCTATAGGGCTACATGTGTTCTTTGTTGCCCATGCCTCCTTGCGTTGTTGTTGTTTGAACTTGTGGCCGGAGGATATTTTGGATAATAATAGGTGTTATTTTGCCATAGGCCTGCATGTGTTCTGTGTAGTCAATGCCTTCTTGCCTACTGTTGTTTGAACATGTGGCCAGCAGCCATTTTGTGTAGCCAGCCAGTGTGTTAAATCCCTTTTAACAGTTTTCAAAGCCCTGTTCGAGGGACATTGGTTGAAGAAGACTATGCCTTGATTTAATTGGTTAATTTTTTACTTTTTTCCCTGATATCAGTTTAATATGCTTGAGGATCATTGCAGTATGTATGTACAGTGTTTATATAATATTATATGGATTTTTCCATCTTTCCTTGCACCTCCTTGCCTCCCAAAGGATTTCTGATAGTCCCTAGTGAGACACCAGTAATTACTATTTTTACATTATATGATTTTTCCCTGCAGCCCCCTGCTTGCCATAGGTCTCTTAGGCCATAGGTGCACATCAGCATTCATTTTTTTAAGGATTATTTCATTTTCCCTGCACCCCCTGCCTATCATAGGTCTCTTAGGCCAAAGGCGCACAGCATACCAGAATTTTTAAGGATTATTCAATTTTTCCCTGCACCCCCTGCCTACCATAGGATTCTTGGTCCATTTGTGCATGCCAGCGTTGTTAAGGATTATGTCACTTTTCCCTGCACCCCATGCCTGCCATAGGCGCACACCAGCATTAATTTTTTTAAGAATTATTCAATTTTGCCCTGCACTCTCTGCCTACCACAGAAGCACACCAGAATAAATGTTTTTAGGGATTATTCCGTTTCCCCTGCACCTCTTGCCTGCCATAGGTCTCTTAGGCCATAGGCATACTTCAGCCTTAATTTCTTTAAGGATTTTTAATTATTTTCCTGAACCCCCTGCCTGACACAGATGTTACACCTTGGAGGCACATAAAGCAAACTTTTAAATCTATATTGTTATCCTAATTGAAATATTATGTTATGGTTTGGATTGGATTGGATACACTATTGTCAATTATTTGGGATAACCTCACTAAATTATATTTAGGGCTCCCGGTTTTATGAATGATTTTTTTTTTATTTCCGTCTGCATTTATCCATATTTATTTTTGGGGCATTTTATTGGTATTTATCCATATTTATTTTGTATTTTGAGAATTAATGGTGTCATAAAATGGTATATTTCCACATTTATTTAACTGATACACATAGACTTGCGCTTTGATGCCTGTCGTGTATTACCAAATTAAACCAAATATAGCAAAACACTACACTAACAGGTAAATATTAGCATCAAATAGAAATATATGGTAACATATGCCTGTATTTAAGGAAATCTGATCCTGTTTTAAATTCCCCATGGTGATTGTCTATCTGCTTAGTAGGTGGTCTGAAATTCATGAAGGATAACAAGAAGAGTCACTTACAAGAAGCACAATTTTCTGTTTTCGGAGCAGACTTTTTTGTAACTGCCTGCGCTACGCGGAGTGGGAAAAGCTCTGCAAACTCCACGAGCAAAGCGGAATTTCACACCCAGGCCTAGATATTGCCCACAGTACTGCCAGACAGAAGGCCAGCACAAAGTGACACCACATCACCTGAATCCTCCTCTGCTTCTGCTTGTGCAGCTAAGTGCCAACTGACAGAGCTTGAAGATGGCCCCAAAGAAAGGTGTTCATGATAAGAAAGTGGCCAGTGAGGAGGAGAAGAAGAAGTGGATTCCCACTACTGGCATGCCACCCTTCACCTTTTTCAGGAAACATGGTGCGCCTGCCGCATCGTCCTCCAGGCAGCAAGATGGGAGCTGCACTCCCGCATCAACAACACCACCCCAGTCTAAGCCCACGCTCATGTCTCTCAGCGAGGCAGCCACTACAATCATGGTGATGAGCAGTGATGCTGAATTGCCTTTGTCTCAGCCACAAAGTACCCAATCTCTGCAAGAAAATGAGAAAAGTGGACAACAGGAGCCGCAGCCAATAACAGTTCTTAATGAAGTAGGAGCAGAACAGAAGGTTGAGCTTCCTGCTGAGCAAGATGTAGCTCTTGAGCCATTGGCTTCATGATCTTCAGCAAGAAAAAGAAGGGCACTCCACCATCTTCTCCAAGTCCCTCTTCTGATAATCTGGACATGAATTGGACCTTGGCCGAGTCTGAGATCCGCCACGAGAGACAAGGGAAAAGGAAGGTTCCTGAAAGCTTTAGAATTATGGAAAGTGACAGTGATGAGTGTGAGTCAGTGATTGTCAGCATGGAAGGTGGCTAAGAGGACACCGAGATTACCCCTCCTATTCAATCTGCTCAGAGGGATGTGGCACTGGTTCCACCACCACCACCAGCTTCCATATCTTTAAAGTTTCCACTGAGACATGCATCCACCACTACCTCAGTCAAAGTATGCACTGCAGAGAGGCAAATTACACTCCCACCTACCTCCAGTCCTTCAGGCATTCGCATTGGCACACTAAAACAGTTCTCACTTTACACAAAGCAGCTCTGTCCCCTGCAGTGTGACAGCATCACCCGCATCAGCAACCTTCTAATGGCACAAGACTCAGATGCAGACACCATCGCATACAGTGATTCCCCTAAGACGCATATTGAGTCTGCCATCTCCTTGTTCTCTCTGGAAGTCGCTTGTGTCAGTGGAACCACTAAACAAAAAAATCCAAGCTGCAATTATGGGCATGTTTAGGTAAGATTGGCCCTACGAACACAACCACCCAATGGCACGTTTGTACAATGGGAAGCTGGCTAAAATGTTAGCACTGGACCTCCTCCCATTTTCGTTTGTGGAAGGAGTGGAATTTTTAAAATTTGTGGCGGGCATCTGATCAAAATGAAAGGCTCCCAGCCACACCTATTTTGCCAAAGTTGCTGTCCCACCCACTGCGGCGCCGGTAGCTCCTTCACCCTCTGATGATGTTCTTTCTGATGTAAGAAATAAAGAAGATTAAAAAAATGATTAGTGGTACTCTCTAAAAAATATTTTGGCAGGCACAGCAGCATTGTACCCTCTAAATCAGATAGCCTATTGCCCTATTGCTAGTTTCCTAAACCTAAAATTAGATTTTGAACTATTGCATTGCAATGAATAATCTTTGCTTCTCTGCCCCCTTTGATGGGCCAAGTCAGTCACCCTTTGCAATACACATTACACATCAGGGAGATTGGGACTGTATGATTAACATAAAGACACAGAGAAGAATGCTAACACCCTGATATAAAACTATCTATCTTAATAGTGACAGAACACCATGATATAAAACTATTTATCTTAATCGTGACAGGACAGGAGTAGTCGGTATAACTTCGTAAATCAGCTCAAGTGAGCGCTGAGCACCTGACTAGCTCACGCTGGATCAGAATCCAGACAGTATTGTTCATTTGACATCCTCTCCACTCCTACTGTGCTGAGCGCTGATTGCTAGTCTGAGCCTAACACCAGGATCCACTACTCCCAGCCCAGGGCCCAGATTTATCAGGGGTTTGTTGTTTTGTGTTGGCCATGCCCATAAGGATTGTTTTTGTGCAGGGAGGTATCCCCTTCCTGCACTAACGATCCAGGATGTGGTGTAATTTATGTGACACCCTTGCACCATGGTGCAAGGGTGCCTGCATTAGCGCGGTAGGCAGCACTTGGTGTTGCACCAGCATAGTGTGAGAGCAGGAATGCAACATTTCTTGATAAATTAATAAATAAGCCAAATTACTGCCCACTCCCTTTGATGCAGTGCATCAAATTTTCTTGCTGTCCTGTGTGAAATACATTTTAATAACTCTGTGCCCGATGCACTCAGCAAAGTGCATAGATAAACCCAGGCGTATTACTACATTGCATGTCCACTTCTTCCAGAAGAAAGCCAGTCTACACACACAAGTGCAAGCACTCTGTGATGCTAAGTGCATTCATTTAGATGAGTGGCACATACTAACATTAAAAAAACACTTGCAAGTTGACTCAGCATAATACCACACTCATAAATGTGCTCACAATAATTGTTGCAAACATATCTATATCTATTCTATATATCTATGCATATAATTCATATATATATATTACCTACTGGCGGTCACCAGTAGGTAGTTATAGTTAGGACCTAGGGGCATATTAGCAAGGGCTCTATCGCCACTTTAGCGGCACTTTTTGCCGCTAAAGCGGCGATATTTCTATCGCCCTATCAGCAAGCTGTCGCTAACAGGTGTTAGCGACAACTTTTAGGCGGTAGCGACTGGTTTGGGTGCCGCTTTGCATGTCAGCGATATTTATCGCTAATGACATGCAAAGGAGGCGTTCCCAACTAAAAGCGACTGAAAACAGTCGCTAACATACCTATCGCCTATTAGCAATGCCCGCGAAGCGATAAAAAAACGCGCGCTAACCACGATTAGCGCTGGTTTTTTAGTACTGGTAAAAACATGACTTAACAATAATAGTCAATGGGAGGTGGATTGTAAGGTTAAGTCCCCAGCATTAGCGCGGGGATTCTATCGCTGGATTTCTCGCGTTATTGCTGGGTTTCGCCGCTATCGCTGGATATTTTATCGCATTGGAGATAAACCTTGCTAATAGCATGTTATCTCCGTGGTAATATCCTGCGATAGAAAAACGCGCGCTAAGCAAGCTTTGCGATAATTTTCGCAGTTTCTTGCTAATATGCCCCCTAGTTTCCATAGGAAAAGCGTTTTTTGTTTTCTCAATAACTTTGGCGCCGTTTGACGAATCTTCGCGAAATTTTTAAAACTAGTGGGGCACTCCGGTCAGCTCCTGTCTTGAAAGTTTCAGGGTGATTCGTAAAGCGGGGGGTGAGAAAAAAAGGGGGGTCCCAAAACGCGTTTTCCCCTTGTAATTTTCCATAGGAAACTTTAGACAAAGCTACAGCCTGAACTGCTGAACGGAATTACACCAAATTTGGCAAAAAGGTAGGTCTTGGTTCAGAAAGAGCCCTTTTTGTTAAATGGTGTAAATCCGTTAAGTAGTTGCTGAGAAATTAAAGAAAGAAAAAGTTTTGATATCTATGGCCGTGGTAGATTTGCGAACCCTCCCGACCACGAGCTTCATTCTAATTGGCTGCCAACACTCCAAACCAGGAAGTGTTGGCAGCCATCTTGTGACTCGGTAACCGAGTCACAAGAAATCAGAAAAAAAACATGAAAAACAAGAAAGGGGGGAAAGGGTAGAAACACCCTGACCCCCTAGGCCTGCTCAGGGGGTCCCACAGGGACCCCCAGGGCCAAAAAAAGCATTAAAAAAAAAAAAAAAAACAGAGCGCGGGCTCCTGCGCTTCGTTGTATTTAAGCCCCCAGGTGGGCCAGGTCCCGGGGGCTTGAGTAATTATGTTGCAGGGGCCCGCGGGGGGCCCCGCAGCCCCGGGGACCACCACCTCCCCGGGGCTCTTTATTAAATTAAAAACAAATGTGTGGGGAGGGCACAATCCCCCCCACACGCCCCAGGGACCACCACCTCCCCGGGGCACTGTATATTTAAATTTGGGGGTCCGTTACGGACCCCCAAACCCCAGGGACCACCACCTCCCCGGGGCTTTGAAAATTAAGGGACGGAGGCCGTGCGGCCCCCCTCTAGGAGCCCTTGTTGGCCCTGGGGACCGCCACCCCCCAGGGCCGGCTCCTGCAGTGTCCCGGGGTGCCCACCCCCGGGACACTGCTGTTTGCTATGACAGGGCGGGAGCCGTGCGGCTTCCACCCTGTCATAGCAAACTCTGGTTTGGATTTTGTAAGCGAGAGCAGGTTTCCTGCTCTCGCTTACAAAATCCAAACCACATTGCTTTTCCACAAGGGGAGCTGCATGTTAGCAGCTCCCCAACGGAGAGGCCAGGCCCCGGGGAATGGGGTCCCTGGGGCCAAAAATGGTAGTCTGTATTTTAGAGTGGGTGTATCAAAGGTTATATTAGGGTATGAGGAGGTGCATCAGATTATCACGTGGATGATGTCATCAGTGATGTCATTTGAGATGTCATCAGTGATGTCATCAGTGATGTCATCAGTGATGTCACTGACCATGTCATGAATGATGTAATATGTGATGTCATCAGCAGTGCATTGCGGGGGCGCGAGTTATAGTTAGCTGAACTAACTATAACGGCCGAATTTCTCTGGTTTTGTACGAGTGAAATGTCCAACTAACTATAACGTCCCTGAAACCTGTGGTTTTTTCAGTGAATATATATATATATATATATATACAAACACACACATATATATTATAGATAAATGGATTGATAAAATAAACACGGGTGACATATATATGTTTGCATTTGTAATTAACAAATTCACATTATATATATGAATATGTCACGTTACAACGTGTACTAATACCACGCATGCCATTACAATGCGGGAATTACTACGTCAATACATTTACCACAACCTACCATAAACAACAAAAACTTTTACCACGAATATGCCTTTACCACGCATGCCATCACAATGCAAAGGCATGCGTGGTAAAGGCATACACTTGGTAAAAATGGTTAAGGTAGGCAAATATATATATATATATATATATATATATAGATATATATTATCTACTGGCGGTCGCCAGTAGATAGTTATAGTTAGGACCTATTATCCATAGGAAATCCGCGACATTCTATTTGAAATAACGTTGGCGCCGGTTGACGAATCTTCGCTAAAGTTTCCAACTTGTTGGGGCGCTCCGGTCCGCTCCTATCCTGAAAGTCTCGGGGTGATACGTCAAGCGGGGGCCGAGAAAAAAAGGGGGGTCCCAAAACGCGTTTTCCCATTCATTTTTCCATAGGAACCTTTAGTCGCAGCTACAGCCCGAACTGCTGAACAGAATTACACCAAATTTGGCAAAGAGGTAGCCCTTGGTTCAGTGTCATGCCTTTTGCTTAAATGGTGTAAATCCGTTCAGTAGTTCCTGAGAAAATCAAAAGTAAAGTCACATATATATCTATGGCCGAGTATGGTCCGCGTACCCTCCCGATCACGAGCTGTATGCTAATTGGCTGTCAAGTGGCTGTCAACACTCCAAATCAGGAAGTGTTGGCAGCCATTTTGTCCCTTGGTAGAAGCGAGGACAGAAACAAGTGCGCAAAGCGCAAAAAGGGGCAGGGTAGAAACACCCTGACCCCTAGGTCTGCTCAGGGGGTCCCACAAGGACCCCTGGGCAGAAAAAGCATTTTTTTAAAAAATCGGCGGGATGCGCTTAGGTTGCGTGGATCCCGCCGATAAAATCGAGCGCGGTCTCCCGCGCTTCGATGTTAATTTGCCCCGGGTGGGCCAAGTCCTGGGGGCATGGTGGGGGGTTTAAATTTAATGTGGGGGCCTCTAAGGCCCCCAAGCCCTGGGACCGCCACCCCTGGGGATTTAAAAAATAATGGTGCGGGAGGGCTCTTGGCCTCCTGCAGCCCCGCGGGACCGCCACCCCCGGGGCTTCTTTTTAAAAAAAATATTTTGACCTGAGTGGGGGGGCTCCAGCCCCCCCACACTCCCCGGCCACTGGGCGCGTTTGCACAGATGTCACCTCAGGCCCCGCCCCCTCCCTTCACCATTGTGCAAATATTCCTCTAAAATCAGCCGAAATACGAATTCCTATTTACTCACCTGTTATCAGGAGAGACCTCAGTGCTGCATCTTTCAGCTCAGTACTGATCCTGAAAAGTAATTTTAACCGTACTTACCAGTAACTTGAATTTCCTTCCATAGGATATCATTGTCTGCTTTTTGCTGAAAAAGTTTCTAAGTGTCGATTTTTGAAACATACAAATATTCCTCTAAAATCAGCCGAACTACGAATTCCGATTTACTCACCTGTTATCAGGAGAGACCTCAGTGCTGCATCTTTCAGCCCAGTACTGATCCTGAAAAGTAATTTTAACCGTACTTACCAGTAACTTGAATTTCCTTCCATAGGCTAACATTGACTGGTTTCACTTGGAAATTCTTCTAAGTGTGGAGTTTTGGAACTTTATAATCTTCCTCTAAAATCAGCCGAAATACGAATTCCGATTTACTCACCTGTTATCAGGAGAGACCTCAGTGCTGCATCTTTCAGCCCAGTACTGATCCTGAAAAGTAATTTTAACCGTACTTACCAGTAACTTGAATTTCCTTCCATAGTATATCATTGCCTGCTTTTTGCTGAAAAAGTTTCTAAGTGTCGATTTTTGAAACATACAAATATTCCTCTAAAATCAGCCAAAATACGAATTCCGATTTACTCACCTGTTATCAGGAGAGACCTCAGTGCTGCATCTTTCAGCCCAGTACTGATCCTGAAAAGTAATTTTAACCGTACTTACCAGTAACTTATATTTCCTTCCATAGGAATCCATTGTCTGGTTTTCAGCAGAAAAGTTTCAAAGTGTTGATTTTCACAAACTACAAATATTCCTTAAAAATCGCCTGTATGACTTAAACGCATTCTTTCAACTGTTTACAGGAGATGCACCAGTGCTGGATCCAGGATCCACCACTGAGTAAGAAAAAGTAACGATAACACTACTTACCTGCTAAGTGAATTTCCTCCTATAGGATAACATTGGTGATTCTATGTGAAAAAGTTTCTAAGTGTCAACTTTTAAAATACAATAATATTCCTTAAAAATCACTACTGTAACCAAAACACTTTTACTCAACTGTTTACAGGAGATGTCCCAGGACTGAATCTAGGATCCAGTCCTGTGGTTAGAAAAGTAATCCATAAAGTAACTAATTGCATTTAGCTAGAAATTCACATTGAGCTCAATGTTGCATTGTGTTTGAAATTGTGTTGCCCATTGCAACAACTGTAACTACTGTACTTAAAAGTCTATTGCCTATTTGCAAAGTATTTAAACTAAAGTAATTCATTCTGAGAAAGTATATTTTGTAATGTAATGTATAATGTAATTACAATGTAATTTAAAAAATAAAATATCTAA